>JAOTQR010085274.1:0-36315 GCA_025774065.1 Solanum ossicruentum
CCCTTAGGTAAAAAGATCAAATTAGGGCTAAGTCATTAGGAAAGAAGAAGTTTAACATGTATTTGAGATAGTATAAAATCATATGAGAATCTAAATTTATGATCTATTGAGCATACCTAATTAGTGTCCTTTAATAGCCAATGCAGAGAAGCCTGAAGTAAGCATTATATTCTTTCAAAGAATTCATGAGAAGTAGTTCAAAAGGTTTATATATAGATGATGATGAGTATCCTATTATAGTTTAAGTCTCCTTTAATTAGGTCTATCTGAACTTAGAAGATGAGTGTCAGAAGACAGCGGTTAGATCATAAGAGTTAGTGGAAGCAACTATGTTTGCTAATAAGAGTAGTTGAAGAAAGATACCTACAAAGATTGAAGCAAGTTAAGAGAACTATCACAAAAAGGAAGTGCTAGTAGGGTCGTGTATCTACAAATATAGTATAATTGGAAAATTTTACATATACTTGTGCATAGTGATGCTCCAATTATTTAGAGGGTTGTGCTTATGCCATAGTACAGAGAATCAGTCCATAGACTTAGGATGGTAACCTTTGAGCTGAGGGGGAGATGATGAGTTAATGGACCAAAATAGGTCTTAAATTTTAGCTAGGGATGAGTTGGCCAGGATAAGAGATCAATATTTTTCCATCTGAGTAGATTCCTTTTATATATATATATATATATTTCACGACTAGGCCCCATACGTGATACTGCGAATGGGGAACCCAAAGGGACCCCAAACCAGACTCTTAGCATATCATTACACATTCTTGGTCACGTAAGCAATTAAACATCAACAAAAGAATATAAAATAAGGATAAAAGGGGCTAAGGGAATCTTTCATAACTTAAAACATACAAGAGTCAAGAGAGTCAAAGCTCAAAGCATCATTATATAACTTGTCCAACAACACTTGTAAAGTTAGAATTGAGGGGGAGCCAATATAACTTTCCAAGATCACCCTCATAGTCAAAAGCATATAATAGAAGAAAGAGAGTTCTTGAATAACTTAAAATCAAAAGATATCATCCTTGGAGTTGAGGACTTAACAAACTTACAGAAAAGCTAGTACTAGCCATGTGGAGGAGGAAGATGATCAAGTAGGGCTCTAGTTCCTGCATGACAACATCATGTAGGCATAGAGTATGTGTTACTACATTTGAATGTACTAAGTATGTAAGATGCAATACAACAAGAGATAGAAAACATAATCAAAATGCATAATCATAAGCAAGCAATAATATATTAGCAACATGGCATGCATGAACAATGCTTGAAGTAACATGCTTGAAAAATAGTCATTACATAACATGTTTAACACAATAAGGTGACATAAGTAGATCATCCAAATACATTGTACTAGAGAGTAAGGGATATAACATAGGTCATAACCCCTTCTAGTAGATAATGGGTATCACATGAGGGTAAAGAGGTAGTATAGGTCATAACCCCTACATCTAAGCATGAGATGATAATAGCAAATGAGGGTAGAAACGTAGCATAGGTCATAACCCCTACATGTGAATATGAAATAATATGATATATTGAATCGCATATGAGGGTGAGGTATACCATATAGTTCATAACCCCTTCATATGAGTATAAGACATTGTATAACATGAAATCATACATAAGGGTAAGGTGCAAAACATAGTTCATAACCCTTTCATGTAGAAATTGGCTTTGTGCTAGAGGGTAAGACATATAACATAGTTCATAACCCCATCTAGTAGGCTTTCACAATTGATAAGTGCATAAACTTTAGCATAAGCATCAACAACCGGCATTTTTTCATAAACCATATATTAGACCATTAATAACTCAAGAACCCTAAACTGTACATTTTATCAAGCACTTAGTGGGTGTGTAATGCTAGCATAAAATCACGTAATTCAAGAGTAAAATCATGCAAGAAAACTTGCAGTACATCGAACCTCCAACACTTGGTAATACTATCTTACAAAATACATTGAAACCCCTTATCAAAACTCATCATAGATCTTAGATTCATAGCTTAAATCATGCTTAAATAGTCACAATTTTATGAAATCCCAATATAGTTTATAACCAAATTCATAATGAGTAAGACCCATATGTAAATCATCTTAGAAACATGCAATTTATGTAAAAAGGAAGGTTGGGCACCATGGGTGATAGGACCCGATGGTTGAAACCCACATACCTCAACTTTGGAGATTTCCATAATGAATATTTAAAATAAGAACTTGAAGCTTGAATGAAATCCTTAGATCTGGAATGAGATTGGGGACACTTAAATTTGGGTGACATATTTGTCAGTGTGTTAGAAAAGGTTTTGGGGAATGTTTTGAACGATAAAGGGTTACAAATGACTATGTATAGATGTTTTTACATATAGGGAGGCTTAGGCCCAAGACCCTAAGGCATTAGGTTGAATTAAATAAAATGGCAACAAAATACAATACTTTGTGCCCTAGCCGCATTGCATTAGGGGCACGGACCCTCACTATCTGGCAAAAATTTGGAAACCTAACTTGTGATACGGTTGCTGTAAAGTCAGGATTAGACCCATTTCCACTCAATTATTCCCCATGAAAGAATACGAAGTCAGATTTTTGATATCACCACAGATTTTGAGATATATGAAAATTATGATTATGGCCATTTCTGAGGAACATTTTCGGGAACTTTTTGGTGTCGTTTCAATATCTCCCCCTTGGGAACATTCATCCCCAAATGTCAAATGAATTTACATAAGAGAAGTAAGCAAGATAATTTTCATCCCCCACAAGAATGCAACAATGCATTTAAACATCACTTCAAAAATCTCAATGTAAGTATCAAAATCAAAATGAACTTGTCAATTTAAACATGAATGCATGCAAAAGATATAAGGGTTGAAACTTAAGACTTGGTAAGTTAAAAAAGACTTGATTTGTTATCCTAAGGTTGAATAGAATAATAGAGGTACAGATATTGCTTCTCCATGCCCACTATAGCTCCCCGAATGACACTTTTAACTTGACAATTCTTCCAAAGGGCCTTGACAAGCACTCATCTTTATTAATAAACTTTTCCACCCATCCATCCAATATCTCCACCAAGACCTTCTCCTAGGCCAACTCATGCTCCACAACACCCACAACCTCAAAGAGTTTTATAGAACTTCAGTCACTAACACATCTTCTCAACCTAGATGCATGAAGAATCGGACGAACCATATCCATAGGCAACTCTAATTCGAATGCTACCTTACCAATCCTCCTCAACACTCTATAAGGACCCACAAACCATAGACTCAATTCCCTTTCTTGCCAAACCTAACCACCCTTTATGGGTGTGCTTTCCAAGTGAACCCATTCCTCAACACAAGCATACATAGCCTACCTTAGTACCTAATGATGTCATCTCCCCCTTGGGAGAAAAACTCCACTTCACTACCTTCCACCAAAGCATTCAACTCTATCAAGATGGGGTCAAAGTCTTGTTTTGACTTGACCTCATCATCCAAAGAAGATTGGAAACCATCAAAACTACTACACTACCATTCTCAACTTCCTCCAATCTAACTCCAAATCTAGCTAAATGATGGACCTCTCTAGTCAACTCCTTTCCACCATCATCAACGTGTGCTAAGCCACCCATAGACACCCTACTTAAAGCATCAACCATAACACTACCCTTACTAGGGTGATAATACATACTCAATCATAATCTATAAGGAGCTCTAACCACCTTCTTGTTGCCCACAATTCATACTTATCATATTTAGCAAACAACCTCTCATCCCCCCATGATTTGCAACACTACCCCTAAATGATTCACAAGCTCTAAAAAATTCAATACTTCATCACTAGAGACTACCACAAACATGTCAAGGTAGGGTTTTAAGACCCTATTTATTAAATCCATAAATATAGCCGGTGCATTAGCCAACCAAACAACTCCACCATAACTAAAAATGCTCACTCCTAGTCAAAAATGACATCTAGGAATATCACTTAGCCTCATCCTCACTTAGGGACAAAACCCGAACCGAAGATCAATCTTAGAGAAGTGATTAACCCGTTGTAGTTGACCAAATAGATCATCTATCCTTAACCATCATGTTACAAACTTACAGGTTCTACACTCTTTAAAAGCATGTAGTTAAACCACCCTAAGACCTCCAACCTATCAAGCCAAGTCCAACCAAGATCACAAGACAAGACTCTATGCAATAAAAACATGGGGCAACCCTTATAAACCTTTCAAGCAACAGTAGGCTCACTAATGGGGTAGACACCTAAGAGGTTCAAATAGAAATTCGGGACAGACATGAACTTTACTAGCAAAAAGAGGAATAATGAAAGAAATACTGACTCCCAGACTGCTCAAAACATGCACGACAAACAAAAACCTTTAACGTACTAGTCACAACATCAGGCACCTCATCCCCTCCTTGCCTCCATTGAAGAGAATTATGTTGTAGAGAGCCCCCTTATTGGTCTCTTGGAGCCCTTTGATTGACATGGCCACCTGGACCTTAAGGACGACCATCCTTTCCTTTGTTCCAAATGTAAGGGCAATCAATAAGCTTATGGCCTAATCTTCAACACCCATAACATGCATTTGAATCCTTTAAGCATTTTCCATGATGATGTTTCTAACATTTTTCGTATTTTGAAAAACTAGTCCCACAATTGCCACCTTGGGCCATTAGGTTAAGCACCCCATAATTAACAAATCTCTTGTTTGGAGTACGTGAGGACCCTTGGCCTTGAAATTCATGACCTTGCTGGAAGCTGTCACCCTTAGTACCTTGATAACCACCATCATACCTAGCCCTCTTGGATGAAGATGTTCATGCTCCAATAAGAAAGCGATTGCTTTTAGCAACTAACCTAACCAAAGATTAGGGTTGAATCCACAGGGAATACAGGCTTTACTACAAGAATCCACTACTAATCATTTCAAGCATAAATAACTAAAATCTCTAAATGGGGGAATTTTTTTGATTCAAAAATAAAGTAAAATAAAACACTAAACTATGATACGAGAAAACACTCAATTCTAGGGACAACTTGGGAATAATGTTTACCATGGCTTATTAACTCAATTACCCTAGGTAACATAGCTATAATTGGATATTCGCATGTAGGAAAGTAACTTAGGTTCTTCCAGCTCTCTTGTGATGGTGAAGGTCAAATTTCACCATAGCGCTTGGTCGACCACCATGGTGTGCAAACTACCTGTTACCAATTGTCCCAGTCAACCTCCGTTTGGTCAAGTTTGGTTGATTAGAGGAGAACACATCAATCGAATCTTGTCATCTACTTCCCTTTTTCCTAATAGTCACTACTTTGGTCGAGCTAGTGATAGTGGGTGGGGTTTGGTGTTGGCCACCAACAAACGACATTCATAATGAAGGGAAATAGATAATACATGCAAACCCCAATTGTAGAAATACGATAAACCTAGGTTATTTCTAGTCAACTACCCATGATTCCCACAACCCCAAATTGCGGGTGCTTAGCTAATCATGGCTATGGCAAACCAAGCAAAAATGCAAATACAAGACATAAGTGAAACTTTTTCCAAAAACACTGAAGAGTGTAGGCACCCCAAGTTGCAAACCCGAAAGCTTGATTGATCAACAATGAATACAAAGCAAGATTTGAAATCCACAAAATGGGTTTTTCAAGAGAGAATAATAAACTAATCTAAAACCCTAAAATATTCTTGAGAGAATATTCAAAGGCAAGCCCTATCTTCTAAAATCTGGAATCTCTTCATAAAAACCTAACTTAACGTACTTATATATTTAACAAATAAACCCTTAAAATAACATAGAAAAGACAGCTAGCATTTGGTACACCTTACAGGTATGACTCGTAGTATGACCTACGAGTCATAGTAGGGGTCTTGTATTAGGTTTTTGGCATCTTAGAATGAACATGTATGATCCACAGGTATGAGTCGTTGCTTAAGCTATGACTCGTACGCTCCTCTTGTAGTCTTGGCCTTCAATTTTCGATCAAACATTTTGGCTCTATAATTCCTGCTATGAGTCCACATATATGAGTCGTGGTGAGCTTGTATGATGGCCTCATAAGGTGACCTCCACTTAGAAGATTTTTGAATTTTGGTCCTGTTTCTTGCTACGACATACCCTACGACTTGTAGCTTAGCTCTAACTCATAGGTGAGCTTGTACGTCCTATGATTCAGCACAATCTGTAACTTTTCTTCAAAATCATGACAACCTAACCTTTCTGCAAGTACAACATAAAAATGCATAAAAATCATAAAAACTCGCATTAAGAACTCACAATATCTTTTGTTTTGGGCATCAAATGTGTTGTATTTTGATAGCACATCAACACCCTCAACTTAGAATTATTGCTTGTCCTCGAGCAACGACTCAATCTAAGTAGAAAATGAGAAATACATAGTAGCTACACTAATGGCATGTACAACAACTCCTTTGATTCAGGTACCCAATTACCATTAGCAAAACACGCTTGGAAAGTTATTAAGAAAAACAAGAACATAACGAGATACCTGGTAATCCAACTATGACAAGCTACGGAGCATCAACCATCCACAATCACTAGTATAGTCATGTGCTACTCAAGTAGTGCAAATGCCCTCACTAGAAAGAAGTTCCTCATACTCACTCAAAAAACATTTAGAATTCAGGGACATAGGAAGCATTCTCACTCTCAGAATTGAAATTCATGCATATTGACTTACACCATAGGCTTGCCTCTATACTCATCTTCTGTCTTAGTGATAAAATGGATATGGATCACTTTAGGACTTATGAGATTGTAATATAGCTTTAGGGGGCTTTTGTATTGCAGTTTAGGCAAGTAGTGACTAAATGCTATCCTTGAACCATGTTAACCAACACTATTTGCTTTCATAATCCAACCCTTTTCAATAAATCCACCCTTATTCTCCTGTTTTGAACCTTTCTTGAGTGTTTTCTTTCTTTTTTGCAGTTGTGTCTTATTTCTGAATTCAATTTTTGCTACTTTTTCTCAATTCAAGGTACTTATCTTTTCTTTTTCTTCACCCAGCTCATTGATTTTTTATTTCTTTCTTTATTCCCCAACTAACCACCTAATTGTCATTACTTTACCACAATAAGGGTCACCCTCAACTTAGGCTTTTAGCCTGAGATGAAGTGCACAATATCTATTCGTCAAACTAGGGCCACAACTTAAAGTCACTCTCTACTTAGGCTTTTCGCCTAAATTAAGGTTCACATGTCCAAGGATAGACCAGGGCCAATATCAAGGTATTTCATCAAATAGGATTAAGATATCAAGGTGTCAAGAAAGAATGGGTGCATGAGTAGCTCAAAAATTTGCAACAAGGGATTCACTCACTATTTGGTGGATCATTCAAGACAAAAGTAGGTTCACTCAAAGAACAAAGGCCTAAGATCCTTTCCATATCCACCATATCACCAAAACAATCTTAGAGTATTAAAGCATGTTCTGAGTCCATATAAATGCATGAATGCAACAAAATAAGTTCACAATACACAAGGAATTGCATCCACAAACAGATATAGACTCATAGTTCATGTTTTCAGCCTCAACTTACCTTCACATTATCAAAACAAACATTGTCAGATACCCAAAATGTATGAATGCATCAATAATCACAATATCACAAAAATTTTTGAGGGTACCCAATTTTTCATCAAAACTTCCAAAAGCATCAAAAGATTATGTATATGGTAATAAGTAACACTATTACAAATTTACACATTATCTACACTACCTAAACATGCCAGTTCAATAAACTAGTAATGTCATGCCCAAAGTCTCATTAAGGCGGACTAGCACTCGTTGCAGATAATGCTCGGGAGGACCAACCTGTATGTATGCGCTTTATATATATATATATTATAAGGGATTTTTACATAAAACATGCTTTTAAGAAAGTAAACAATAATAACAAGACAAAAGGAAATGCATATGACTAGGTCGTTGGGGCCACATTGTCTAAAGTATGAGACATGACCACATTTTAGTTTACATAGTCTACAAAGCCTCTAGATACGAAAAAGTATCTGATAAGGGTAGATATAGGCCCCACCTCGACTAACTGTATGATACAAAAGTATAAGCTCTAGACACGCAGAGCTCCAAAGCAACCTGGAGCTTAGAAACAATAATTTTTTAAATCCTATACTACTATTGGGGAGATCTACTAGCACCTAGACCTGCAGCATGAAATGTAGGTTTCCCGTAATGAACGTCAGTATGAGATAATGTACTGAATATGTAAGGCAGAAAATACTATATACGAAGTAACAACTCAAATGAAATATACACGGGTATAGGATAAGAGACCAACTTTAGTTGTACTATGGAATATTGTACTTTATGTTCTTTTTATTACTTTACCTATACTATATAATTTGTGCACAACATGTAATACAAATGACCAACTGATCAGTGGTAAACTATATCAAGATCGGCCCAGGCTAGGCTTTTCCTTTACCCCCTTGGGCTACGCCACGTGATAGGATTGACCCTGGCTAGGTGATTCTTCCACCCCTCAGGTTACCACCCATCAATAAACAATACACTTTACTTTATCTTTCAATTACCTTTGAGATGATTCTTTTGGTGGCCATAATGTTGGAGCTGTAGGACTGTAGATACAACACATGACATGTAAATAGTCACAAAAGACAACACTATAGTGAAAGGAGTAAGTTACACAAATAATGAAATGCATAGGAGGTAGAACAACACATGGACTTTATTTAGTAGAACAAACTCGTGTATCTTGGTATCCAAGAACATATAAAGATTTAAAAGTGACTATGTATGGGAGAATATGAACATGTGAAAGAGTTGATACATGGTTAATAGTTGTGTCAGAGTTCGTAAGTGCCTTTATGTGCCAAGGAAAAATCTACATTTCATGCCAAGTAATACAAAATTGAGCAGCCTTACATACCTCGATGTACGACCTCGCCATTACCTCGAGATAACCTTCCCTTTCTCTGAATATTTACCTGGAACATTGTAGGTGATAAAACTAGCATTAGCAGCAAATGGATACATCTTGGCAGCCCACTCACTTTAAACCATCGAATTTGCTATCTACATTTCCTTCCATACAAAGCTTCATAAGTTGTCATCTTAATACTCGCGTGGTAGCTATTATTATAGGCAAAATCAATAAGTGGCAAATGGTCCACCCAACTACCTTTAAAGTCCAATGCACAAGCCCACAACATATCTTCAACTGTCTGAATGTTGCCTTTTGCTTTACCATCTGTTTGAGGGTGGAATGCTATACTCAAATTCACTTGTGTCCCTAAACTCTTTTGGAAGGACTTCCAACACTTTATAGTGAATTGAGCTCCTTGGTCAGATATAATGGAGATTTGGACTCCATGTAACTTGATTATCTCTTTGAGGTATAGCTTAGCATACTCTTCAGCTGTATAATCACTCTTGACTGGCAAGAAGTGTGCTTCCTTTGCGAGTTTATCAACTATTATGCATATGGAGTCAAACTTCTGAAATGAGCGAGGCAAACTAGTAACAAAATCCATATTGATCATATCCCACTTCTATGGTGAAAGATCTATACATTACATATAACCTCTTGGCTTTTGGGGTTCTACATTCATTTGTTGGGAATTTGGACATTGAGCCACAAATTCTACAAGGTCCTTTTTCATGCCTCCCCATCAAACCATTCATTTCAAGTCATGGTACATCTTAGTTGATCCTGGATGGATGGAATATCAGGAATGATGGGCTTCTTCCGTTACCCTCTTTCTTAATCCAATAATATCAAGCACACATAATCTATTTTGGCAGTAAAGTACTACATTTTGTGTAAGGTGAAAGCCCGTTATCGTACCCTAACTCACTTTTCCCTTAAGCGGTCATAGAATAGGATCCTCGAACTATTTTGCTTTCACCTCTATTACCAATGAAGACGCTGCTGCATTATGTTCAATAACCCCTTCCTTTGGAGTTTCCAGAAGGCGAACTCCCAAACTGGCTAGCTGACATAAATCCTTAGCCACTCCTTGAGTTACCACAACTTGATCACCAGTATTCATGATTGCCTTATGACTCAGAGCATCGGCTACCACATTTGCGTTCCCTGGATGGTATAGTATATCAATGTCATCATCCTTTATTAGCTCTAGCCATCTCCTATGTCTTAAATTTAGGTCTTTCTGCTTAAAGTTGTATTGCAGGCTCTTATGATCAGTATATATCTCAGCGTGAACCCCATACAAATAGTGGCGCCATATTTTCAGAGCAAATACCACCACCGCTAGCTCAAGATCATGAGTTGGGTAGTTTTTCTCATGTGGTCGTAGTTGTCTAGATGCATAACCAATTGCCATACCGTGTTGGGTGTTAGTACACACCCTAAGCCAACTCCTGAAGCATCACAATACACTACATACCCCTCGGTTCCTTCTGGAAGTACTAGCACCGATGCAAAAGTTAGCTTATTTTTCAGCTCCTGGAAGTTCCTTTCACATGCATCATTCCATTGGAAATTGGTTGCCTTATGTGTCAACTTTGTTAGAGGTGCTAAAATAGAAGAAAAACCTTCAATAGACCTCTTGTAATAACCTGCCAAACCTATGAAGCTCCGAACTTCCATGGGTGTTGTTGATCTTAGCCAATCTTTCACAACCTCTATCTTTCTTGAATCAACCCTTATTCCCTCATCGGATATAATATGACACAAAAATGCTATTGATTTTAGCCAAAATTCACATTCAGAAAACTTGGCATATAACTGTCGATCACGAAGAACTTGTAGCAGTTGTCGTAAGTGATTTATGTGATCCTCTTCTAAGCTTGAATATTCCAAAATGTCATCTATAAATACTATCACGAACACATCCAAGAATGGCTTAAATACCCTGTTCATCAGATCCATAAAAATTACTGGTGTATTCGTTAGCCCAAATGAAATAACAAGAAATTCAAAGTGACCGTAACGTGTTCTAAAAGATGTCTTAGGTATATATTTCTGCTTCACCCTCACTTGGTGATAACCTGATCTCAAATCAATTTTTGAAAACAATTTTGCACCATGTAACTGGTCAAATAAATCATCAATCCTGGGGAAAGGGTATTTATTCTTAATTTTCACCCTATTCAATTGTCGATAGTCGATAAACTTTCTCAAGGTGCCATCTTTTTTATGCACAAATAACACTGGTGCACCCCAAGGGGACACATTAGGTCTTACAAAACCCTTATCCAACAAGTCTTTTAGCTGCTCTTTTAATTCACGAAATTCTTCCGGGGCCATTCTATATGGAGGGATTGAAACAGGTTGACTGCCAAGAAGTTAGTCAATACCAAAGTCTACTTCTCGTTCTGGAAGTAAGCCTGGAAGTTCTTCAGGGAACATATCAACAAATTCATTCACTGCTGGAACTGATTGAAGAGTTGGGGATTCTTCCTCTGTATCCCTCACTCTAACTAAATGACATATGTACCCCTTAGATATCATCTTCCTGCCCTTAAAATAAGAGATAAACTTACTCTTTGGTGCCCCAATATTGCCTTCCCATTCAAGAACTGCCTCATTTGGAAAGTGAAAGTGTATTCACTTAGTTTGGCAATCCACGGTAGCATAGCAAGAAGCAAACCAATGCATGCCCATTACAACATCGAATTCCACCATTTCTAGCTCAATAAGGTCAACCAATGTGTCACTATTACAAATAGTTACTACATAGTCATAATATACCCTTCTAGCCATAATAGATTCACCAGTTGGTGTAGACACTTCAAATGGTTTGTTCAATAATTTGGGTGTTCTCTTAAGCTTCCCAGCAACTAGTGGGGTAATGTATGGTAGTGTAGAACCAGGATCAATTAACACATATACATTATGTAGAAAAATGGACAATGCACTTGTGACCACATATGGTGAAGCTTCCACATTTTGCCGACTCCCAGAGCATAAGTATGATTCTAGACTCCACTAGAGCTAGCTGCCCCTCTAACACCTCTGCCACGCACCATAGGTGCTTGTTGACCCCTACCGAATAGAGGAATTGATGATGATAATCCAACAACTGATCCAGTAGATTGTGTTATATCACCCATACGACTCCTCAAGCAATCTCACATCATATACCCTAGCGCACCACACCAATAACAAGCATATGTCCCAACACAACATATACCTGAATGACTTCTTCCACACTATTTACAAAGCTGCATAGGGGTCATTTGTCTACCTGCTGAATATCCTATTGTCCGTGTACCTTGTCCCTCACATCTTTGACCAAACTGATTACTTCTAAACCCTTGAAGTTGTGGTGAAGCACTGGATGCAGAGTAGGAGGATAATGGCCTAGGTGGTCTATTAGAAAACTGAGGACTAAGCTCAACTTGGGATGGTGTAAACTGCCCTGTAGATCTGTCCCTTTTGGCCTGCCCCCTTTCCAACTCTTGTGTCCTTCTCCCTAGCATCTGATCCTCCAATTTTTGTGCAAAAGCTTGCATTCTCGTTATATCCATATCTTTGTTCAGGGAAGCAATGGTACAGTCTCTAACTAGATATGTATCCAATCTATCCACATACTGATAAACTCTATTCGCCATAGTAGCAACTACATTAGGAGCATACCTGGCCAAGGAACTAAATTGAAGGCTATACTTCCTCACGCTAATATTCCCTTGGTGGAGGTTTAAGAACTGGTCTGCATGGGCCTCTCAGATTTCTAACGGCATGTAATGGTCATAAAATACCTTTTTGAACTCTTTCCAGGTAGTTCAGGGTGCATCTATACCATTAGATTGCTTCCAAGCTTCATACCACAATGTAGCCATACCCTTCAACCTATATGTCGCTAACTCGATAACTTCTATACCACTCACATGCATAACATCTAAAGTGCGTTGAATCTGATCAATAAAGTCTTGGGAATCTTCATTAGGATCTGACCTAGTGAAGGATTGAGGGTCCAAATTAAGGAAATTACGTATCCTTATACCAGCTGCCCTATTCGCACTACCTGTACCCATAACTTGACCATCCTGTATTTGACCTTGGCCAGCAACTATACGAGTCAATAGTTGGACTGCATTTCTCAAATCATGTACGGTAGCATCAATAGGTGGTTTTGGTGGAATTTCTCTACTTCCGAGTTCATAAGGAGCTGGAGGAGTTGGAGCTGTCTATGACAAAGACTCCTCTTGAACCTCATTTCGTTGTCTCACCTAACTGGGTATACCAACCACCATTTCTACTCCCTTCCCTTTACCTTTGTTTTGCCTATTTTCTGGCATACTTGTTGTATAGAACAATTTAGGGGTTAGACATGATGTACCTATTACACTTGGCTTTATGGAACGATCTAATGAATAAAAAGAAGTAACAACTCCTAAATGCTACATAGCCTACTGTTTATAAATGTGGTGCGCAACACATCAATAAACAAGATTTTACATAGATATGGCTCTGTAGACTCCCTAAGAGAACCGCTGACACAACTTCTATCATGCCCAAAGTCCTGTTAAGGTTGACTGGCACCTATTGCCGATAAGGCTTGGCAAAACCAACCTGTATCCATGCGCTTTCTATACATATTATAAGGGATTTTTACATAAAACATGCTTTTAAGAAAGTAAGCAATAATAACAAGCCAAAAGGAAATGCTTATGACTAGACCATTGGGGCCACATTGTCTAAAGTATGACATAACCACACTTTAATTTACATAGTCTACATAGCCTCTAGATATGGAAAAGTATCTGATAAGGGTCGGGACACTCCGCACCTCGACTAACTGTACAACACAAAATTATAAGCTCTAGACACGCAAAGCTCCGAAGCAACCTGGAGCTTGGTAACAACAGTTGTAAATCCTGTACTCCTACTGGGGAGATCATCTAGCACCTGGTATACGAAGCAACAACTCAAATGAAACTATGCACTGGTGTAGGATAAGAGACCACCTTTAGTTGTACTATAGGATCATATACTTTATGTTCTTTTTATTACTTTACCTTTGTTGTATAATTTGTGCACAACATGTAATACAAATAACCTGCTAATCAGTGCTAAATTTATATGTATGTTCTGCCCTTGATAGGCTTTTCCTTTAACCCCTTAGGCTACCCCCGTGATAGTGTCGACCTTGGCTAGGTGATTCTTCCACCCTTCAGGTTACCACCGATCAATAAACAATACACTTTACTTTATCTTTCAATTACCTTTGAGATGATTCCTTTGGTGGCCATAATTTTGGAGCTGTAGGACTGTAGATACAACATATGACACGTATAGTATCACAAAAGAAAACACCATAATGAAAGGAGTAAGAAACACAAATAATGAAATCCATAGGAGATAGAACAATACATGAACTTTATTAGTAGAACGAACTCGTTTATCTTGGAATCCAAGTACGTATGCAGATTTAAAGGTGACTATGTATGGGAGCATATGAACATTGAAAAGAGTTGAGACATGGTTAGTAGTTGTGGCGGAGTTTGTAAGTGCCTTTATGTGCTAAGGGAAAATCTAGATTTCATGCCAGGTAATACGAAATCGAGTAGCCATACATACCTCGCTGTACGACCTCGCTATTACCTCAAGATAACCTTCCCTTCCTCTGACTATTTATCTACAACATAGTAGGTGATAAAACTAGCATTAGCAGCCAATAGGTACTTCTTGGCAACCCACTTTAATAAAAACAACATACGGGCAGCTAACTATAAACCCGAGCGTATTCTTTCAACTTTTACGCCCCTAATCGTACTTTATAATACACATTATCATGTACATATCATGTGCATCCTATTTTATTACCATCCCAGAAATCACAAGACATAACAATTCTATGCAATAAACAAATAGGCAACATAACGTTACATCCCTTCGCTACATTATGATGTTGCCGATTCCAAAACTTTACCAACTCCAACCAAAATGTTCCCACAACATTATACATACAAAAATACCTAAAACAATTTAAAAACAGACCTCAAATAGGTAGAGGACATGAGACCATAGCCCCTAATCAATCAGCCTACAAGTTCCTATTACGAGCATAATTACGATATCAGACAAGAACTTACTTTTGCGGACTATAAAAATGATGCAGCAGCCTTTATACATCATTATAGAACCAATACTCATTAATAATAGTAGCCTCCCTTCATAATAAACCCAACCAAGAAGAGAAAAGTTTCCAATAAATAAGAAAAATGTACAACCACTTTTGGAACACATGTTGTCCAACAATTTCAGCATAGACATAACCAACATAGTCTCTTGTTTTGCATATCATACTAAACACACAACTATAATCACTTACCTTTACCTTCATGGTTTAGGGCCTCCTTAAGAATCCTAGAAGCTTCTTTTGGCAAATTTACAAAGTCAAGAAAGAATAAGCAAGAACTTTTGTGAAAGCTGAAAATTTTCAAGTCTAAGAATGAGTTAAAGGGACTGCTTATAACCCCTTTTAAAGGATTACTTTGGCCGACTTTCTTTTCCTTTTTAAGATTTATTTTATCAATAAGTTAAAGAAACATTTTTCCCCTTTCACTTGGGCCTTAAGGGACTCCAAATTGATGGGCCTTTGCGACCCATTTTCCCCCTTCTCTCTTAGTTAGTTGGGCCTATCATACTAAAGAAATTGTGATCTCTTTGGGCTATTTTAATATCCATCTTAGGATGCAAATATACTCCATTTATGATGCTAAAACATGGTCTAAAGTAACACCCTTAACACAAAGTTTATTCATAATCAGACATGGACAAATTCAATGTCGGGGCTCGTCTCCTTTTAGCTAGCAAATTTAAGCTAAGCAAGTAGGTGACTCACCTGCTAGCTTAATAAGCCCTATTAACACCTCATTTTCTCACTTTATTTAAAGTCGTGATCTCCTCTATTTGACTTAAAACTTATTTGCGCTCGACCCTCTTCAGCATTAGACATACATATTGCCCTCTAGTTCGAGATTCAAGTACTTTTAAAAATTGGCACTAATTTGACCAAATCATATCATGTTTCATTTGCATAGTACTAGTATTTTAATATGTGGGGTGTTACAGGTAAACATCTATAAGCAAAAAGAATCATAGCAAGAAACCCTTGGGATCAAAAATAGGGGAAGTTATGGACTTGAGGCTACTCAAACTTCACCTTAATCCATAACTTCCCAAACCTCACCAAAATAGGATACTTTTTCCTCAAAGTAAAGACAGGTAGAATACAAAAATATGTAAATGTACTACACATACACAGAGACACACACACACATACACACACACACACACACACATATATATATATATATACTAACTAAAAACAATATTTGAAAACTAATATCCAAAATCAAAGTAACAAAACATCATTCAGCATAAACATTCAAAACCAACATAATGAGAAAAGTTGTCTTAACAAAAGGACAAAATATCCATAACGACAAATTTAAGAATTGGGGTCAAAAAACGTCAAACATCATAGTGCATCAACCACTGATCTCTGGCTAATCTGTAGGATCCTGGGGCACTATCTCCTCGGCAAATTGTCCTCTCTATGTGGGGTGTATTGCTCCTAATATTGCTGAATAGGCACCAACAATAGCGACACCTGCACCATTGCCTCGGGTATGGGCTCCTCCTTTGGTCTCGGCCTCTTTTATGTCGACTTTGGATCATCATCATGCTCAAGGGGCCTCTTCCTACAGACGTTTAGAGTCGGCTAGCCACTCGAATGGCTCATTACCTGTCGGTGCCACCTCGGGGACAACAACAGGAGCTACGAACATCTACTATAACTCGACCTTAAACTTGGTTAAATCCTTAATAATGGTTATCATATTAGAAGGCCAGGTGCCCTCAAGTCTCTGCTGGATTCTTGCCTCAAAAGCATCTACCCTGACATCTACAACTCTAACTCTCTGATTTACCAAATCGCGCATAAATGCCTTCATCCTCTCATCTAAGTCCCGTACGGTCAGGTCAACCCAAGGTCTGACCTGTATAGAAATAGCCTGAATTCTGGACTCCACTGTAGCCACCCTACATAATAATGGCTGAAAAGCAATAACAAAAGTAAGTGAATCAAACTGTAATGTAGCCTTTGCTAGTGCTGGAGTACTGGAGGATGGTGCAGACTCGATCTCCATAGCTGGTGTGGGCTCTGTAGCAACTGAAGTAGTATCGTTAATAGTTGGAGATGCACTTTAAGTCGGAGGCTCTACTGGGAATGACTCTAAAATGGGTGAAGATGCTCTTGGTAAGGCCATCGGGTTCTCATCAGCCTTTATTAGGCTGCGATCCATGGTTCATGTAGCCTCTATGTGCTAGTCCCGGTGGGGGCCAATAGGAACACCTACTGCACTGTATTAGTGATGAATTCAAAATAGGAAATGGTAGTGAGGTGCTCGTCCGGACGGCTGCCTCATGGATTTGCTCTGAGGTGATCCGGGCCCAGTCTATGTCACAACCAGCCAAGATACTGGCTAATAACACATCCCGCTCTAAGGTGATCAAGCTATCCATTAAATTATACTGGATATGCCAACGGATAATGGACCACCAAAACTTGGTGTAACGACCCCAAAAAGTGCCCAAAAATGTGCCTAAAAAATACCTGAAATCTTAATTTCCATATATTTAAAAATCGATTCATGATTTCAAAAATCAGACTTCATATTCCTGTTTAGGGGGGTCAAATTATATGAGAAATGGGTCTAACCCGAAAAAGATAAGGCTATGGGTATGTAAAGTGTATTTTTAGGGCAACCGTAGCAAAATCCAGAAATCGCAAAAAATGTTATTTCGGAGGGTCAACTTTGAAGGGGCATATCTCTTAGCACACAAAGAATTGAGTGGACCATGACCTGTCAGCTTAAACCTCTTTAATTTAGCTTTCCAATTCACTTAGTTTCACCTCATTTCGAGTTGAATGAAGGATTTATGTCCATTTTGTAGAATTTGTTTGTTCGAAAAATGCAATTTCCAGAGATAAATCCGCCTTACTTTTGTGATGCGCCCCAATTATTTTTGGTGCATATTTTAACTTTTTTAGTCCGATAATTTTAAGTCTTGGACCTAATGGTTCCCTCACTTGAAAATACCTACATAGCCTTATTTCTCCCTCATATCATCCTAAACATTCCCAAATACTAACTCAAACACTTAGACTCATATTTCACCCTAAATTCAAGTCCCAAACTCAAGACCAATCTTAAGGATTTCATCAAGGATCTTATTCAAGTTTCAAGTCTCCCTTTCCAATCTTCTTTAAGGGTTCTCCAAATTCAAGGTATGTGGTGTTGAACCATTGGGTCCTTTCACCCATGGTGTCTAAGCCTCTATTTTACTAATATTGCATGATTTAAAGTTGATTTTACATGTGGGTCTTGTATGTTGATAAATTTACTGCACAGTGATTTGAGTTCTTGAAAGTATGGTTGTTTTAGCATGTTTTGAGCTATAAATCTTAGGTCTAATGTTAAAGTTGATGAGGGGTTTTGATGTGACTGTCTTGGTGGTGTTGCAGGGCGTTGATTGATTGTCTTATACCAAATTTTCTTGCATGATTTCATATCTAAATTGCATAGTCTTTTACACCCATTACACACCCACTAAGTGTTTGATATAATATTAGGTTATAGTTTCTTGAGAAATTCAAGGTACAATGTATATCTTATGAGTTAAATGACTATATGATGATTAACTGAGCTTATATATATGATGAATCCTTTATAAATTGTTACACTAGGGTGATGGGTGTTGTCATCACTAACCTTGATAAAGGGGTTTGTACCTCACACACTAGGGTGATGGGTGCTATTAACACTAACCTTCCAAGGGGTGTGTACTTTGGAAATCTAGCACACTAGGGTGATGGGTGCTATCATCACTAACCTTGATGAGGGGTTTGTACCTCACACACTATGGTGATGGGTGCTATCATCACTAACCTACCAAGGGGTTTGTACTTTTGAAATCTAGCATACTAGGGTGATGGGTGTTATCATCAGTAACCTTGATGAGGGGTTTGTACAACATACACTTGGGTGATGGGTGCTATCATCACTAACCTTGATGAGGGATTTGTACCTCACACACTAGGGTGATGGGTGCTATCATCACTAACCTTGATGAGACATTTGTGCCTCACACACTAGGGTGATGGGTGCTATCATCACTAACCTACCAAGGGTTTTGTGCTTTGGGAATCTAGCTTGGTATCTTCTACACATATGATATCCTATATGAGCATGAGTTACTTAAGCATGTCTTACTTATGCATTGATCATACATGTCATATTGCTATACATTATTCCTATTGCCTATTGCTAAGCATTTTGGATTATGATGCTTGTCTCTTATTGCATTACATCCCACATACTTAGTACATTCAAATGTACTAACGTATACTCTATGCCTACATGATGTTACCACGTAGGAACTAGAGCTCCTATTAATGCTTCTTATGGCTAGACAAATTGTTCAAGCTAGCCTTTGTTGAGTCCTCCATTCTAGGGATTACAACTACTCTCCTATACTATATTCTAAGACTATCTTTCTTTTATGTATGTATTAATTATGAGGGTGAGCCCGATCGCTTGTCTTGCCCCCCCCTACTCTTATCTATGTAAGAGAAGTGTTGTTGGACATGTTATTATTCTTGAGTTTGACTGACTTATGATATTCAAGCTATTTAAGTATGAATATCTCTCTCCCTTAGTCCCAATTCCCTTTGTTTATGTTTCTTACATTGCTTCAACGACCAAGGATGTGTAATGATATGCTGTGAGACTTGTTTGGGGTTCCTTTGGGTTCTTTATTCGCCGGTCATGTCTAGGCCGTAGGCTTAAGTCGTGACAAAGTTGGTATCAAAACACTAGGTTGATAGATCCTCGGAGTCCAACATAGTGTGTCAATTAGAGCCTTATTCTTTGTTGTGTTGTGCACCACAACTATGAGTAGGGCGCTATGAGACATTTTAGGAATGTTTCCCTTCTTCATGTTCTATGTCTTACTTTAGAAGTGAGATAGGGCTTTCCCCTCTAACGAATTTTCTTTGCTCTATTCGTTCTTTGTTCTTCTAGTTGATCATGTCGCTTCAAAGAGGAAGGCAAAGAAAGGTAAGTTAAAGGTTTTGATGTTGATGGATCCGAGTTTCATTAATCTTTCATTATTACTTTTTATTTCTAGTGGGCTTCTTGTGTGTCCCGAGTTGTGATGTGAACCTTTGGTGTTTACCTCTTTGTTGGGTATATTGTTGCTAGCAAGTTTATGGGTGTTGATCTGGGTTTGTATTGCATTAGGTCTTGCCTTGTGGCTTGTTGGAGTTGGCACAGTGGATTTTGATGTCATACTAGGGATGGAATGGTTTCTTGCATGTTCTGTCTTCATTGATGGTAGGACCCATAAATTAGATCCTAATTCCCTAATGAATCGATTCTTGAGTAGAAGAGTCATGATGTGGTGGCCAAGTGATTGGAAGGGGGGTAGGTTCGTTTCATGTCTTATGGTAAAACTTGGTCTCTAAGGGGTTGCATTTATCATCTTGTGAGAATTGGAGGTGTTGAACCTAAGTTGTTTTGTTTATAGAATTATTGTTGGTGGTAGATGAGGCCTTGAATATCCCTTTCGAATATTTTGAATTTGGGGTAGCATCTTTTGGTTTGACTAGTACGCTGGTTATGCCTATAGGTGTCATGAACAAGGTCTTTAGTCTCTACTCTAATAGGCTTATGGTGGTTTTGGTGATGATAGGATGGTTCGTTTCCTAAAGAGGTAGTGCATGTGAGTCATTCAAGGGTAGTTCTACAAGTTTAAGGAAGGAGGTTGGTTACTAGATAAGTGAAATGGGAATTTTGATTATAAGAGGTTGCCTTCCTAGGTCGTCCGATTCCGGGTGATTGCATTAAGGTGGACCCTTGTAAGACAAATGTGATTAGCTATTAGACTAGACCTTGACTCCCTTGGGTATTAGGAGCTTCTTTAGTTTAGTGGGTTATTGCTAGAGATTGTGAGTATGTTCTTTTTCGTTGTTGTTCCTATGAATTAGTTGACCCTAAAAGATACCAATGTTGTTATCGATGTTTTGAGTAAGGTGATTTGATAGGTCTAGGGGTTGCTATTTCTTATGTTATTCCTTGGTGCTAGTAGGAATCATATGTATGAGGGTTGATCCTTGATCCCTTCGAATTGAGGAGATCCAAAAGTATTTTCAAGAAAACCTACATGGATTTTGCATACTTTAATTTGGGGTTTTGAATATTATGATTCATAAAATTCTACTGATACATGGTTAGTGATTATCTGATGATTTTAATGTGACTTAAACCATTATATGGGGATTTACTTTGGGTTTATAAAATAATTAGTATGCATGTCCATTCTTTGAATTGCTTATGCATTAGAGATTACACTATGGATTTAAATGTGTAATTAATTATGTTTTCACTTCAATTTCATATTATAAATATTGATTTTAGATTGAGCCTTAATAATCCATGTCATTCCCTCATTGATCATAACATATATATTCATGTATATGGATTATTTTGAGAAATTATGTTATGGGTTAAGCCCAATTTTGTTTTATGGTATGGATTTGACAAAATGTTGGTTATGATAATATTGTGATCACAGATATGTCGTTGGTTTTGGCTCATTGAGAATTGAGGTTCTTGCACCATTTTGTGTATGAATGAGCTAGTCTTATGCATGAATATTATGACTATGAATTATGATTTTGGCATTTGAGCCTAAGTATGAATAACTATGAATGGTGTTCGGCTTTTAAGCCAATTGTGCATTGAAATGATTTGAAAAGAAAAATGACTATTACCTCTTTGAAAGTAGGTATGTGTATGTTATAAATGTTCTTGTGGGATGACAACTTAGCATCGATGGATTGAGAGGGGAGGGTCTATAAGGCTTGCCCTATGTTCTTGTTGCATAGTGCCTTGTGCTGTGCTCTTGGTTGAACTTAGCTTTATTGGTTGGAGGTCTTGTGGTAGTTTGGGCTACTTGCATGGCATGCTTCTAATGAGTGTTGAACCTATAAGATTGTAATATGATGGTTGAGGATGGTTGATCTATTTGGTCAATTACAATGGGATAGTCATTTCTCTAAGATTGATCTTTCATTCGAGTGTTGTCTCCAAGTGAGGATGAAGATAGGTGATATCCCTAGGTGTCATTTTGGATTAGGAGTGAACATTATTAGTATGGTGGAGTTATTTGGTTGATTTATGCATTGGCTATGTCTATGGGCTTCATGAATAGGGTCTTAAAACCCTACCTTGATTGTTTGTTGTGGCCTCTAGTCAAGAGGTGTTGATTGGTTTGGAACTTGTGAATTATTTTGGGGTAGTGTTACAAGTATTGGAGGATGAGAGGTTATTTGCTAAATATGATAGGTATGTATTGTGGATAGCAAGAAGGTGGTTAGGATTCTTTAAGAACTATGAATAAATGTGCATTAATTTTCCCTTGTAAGGCTAACGTTGCGGTTAGTGCTCTAGGTATCCTGGCATGTGTGGATAGTAGTGGCAAGGAGGAGACTAGTGGGATCCATTAGTTGGTTAGATTGGAAGTAGGTTGAAGGAAGTTGAGAATAGTGGTATAGTGTTCTTGATGGTTCCAAATGTTCTTGGGTTAAGAGGTCTAGATTAGGTAAGGCCTTGTTTCCTCCTTATTAAAGTTAGAGGTTTTGGGTGAGAAGATGATAGAGTGGAGGTTGTCTTCCAAGGGGGAGATAGTGGTTATGGTACCAAGTGGCTTAGGTGTATTTAAGTTTGACAGTTGAGTTGAGGATTGTGAGTCCTTATAGAGTGTAAAGGAGGTTCGTACAATTGCATAAGTTTGGGAATTTTTCATATGGACAGGAGTAGGGTTGTCCTGTTATGCATGCTTCTAGGTTGAGGGATTGTATTGGTGACTCTAGTACTATAAAACTCTTTGAGGTTGTGGGTGTTATGGAGGATAAGTTGACTTAGGAGAAGGTCCAGTGGAGGTGTGGATGGATGAGTGCAGAAGTTGTCTATTGTCAATGTGGTGTTCGTCAAGGCCTTGTTGGTGGAGTTGTCCATTCGTACTTGTCTCTCAGGGAAATGGTACAAACATAAAGATGAAATATCTATACCTCTTTCATTCTATTCAAGATTATGATAACACATCAAGTCCTTTTCTATGATTTCAAGTCTCATATTTCAGTCCCTAAGTCATTCATATACATTCATTTTTAAGTTGGTAAACTTATGATGATTTTACACTTATGTTGAGAATATGAAAATGGTATTTTACATGTTATATTGCATTGTTGTTGGGACTGATTTGTTGATGATCACTCTTGTCTTGTACATCTCTTTTACATTCAGGGATGAATGTTCACAAGGGGGATATATTGTAACGACCCCAAAAAGTGCCAAAAAATGTGCCTAAAAAATACCCAAAATCTTAATTTCCATATATCTAAGAATCTGTTCATTATTTTGGAAATCCAACTTCATATTCTTGTTCAGGGGTTCAAATTGAGTAGGAAGTGGGTTTAACCCGAATTTTAGAGCAACACAAAGAATTGACTGGTCATATCTCTTAGCACACAAAGAATTTAATGCCCATGACCTATCAACTTAAAGCTCTTTAAATTTGCTTCCCAGCGCACTTAGTTTCACCTCATTCTTAGTTTGGATGAAGGATTTATACCCATTTTTGCAGAACTCGTTTGTGTGGAAAATGCAATTTTCGGAGAAAAATCCGCCTTACATTCGCGACGCGTCCATGTTATTTTTGGTGCATGTTTTAATATTTCGGACCAAGACTTTTAAGTCTTGAGCCTAAGGGTTCCCACAATTGAAAATACCTATACTTAGCCTTATTTCACCCTCATATCATCCTAAACATTCCCCAATACTCACTCAAACACTTAGACTCATATTTCAGCCTAAATTCAAGTCCCAAACTCAAGACCAATCTTAAGGATTTCATCAAGGATCTCATTCAAGATTCAAGTCTCCATGTCCAATCTTCTTCAAGGATTCACCAAAGTCAAGGTATATGGTCTTGAACCATTGGGTCCTTTCACCCATGGTGCCTAAGCCTCCTTTTTACTAATATAGCATGATTTGAAGTTGATTTTATATGTGAGTCTTGTATATTGAAAAATTTACTACATAATGATTTGAGTTCATGAAAGTATGGTTGTTTTAGCATGTTTTGAGATCTAAATCTTGGATCTAATATTGGAGTTGATGAGGGGTTTTAATGTTATTTTCTTGGGGGTGTTGCAAGGTGTGGATTGATGGTTTTACAATAGATTTTCTTGCATGATTTCATCTCTAAAGTGCATGGTCTTTTACCCCCATTACACACCCGCCAAGTATTTGATTAAATGTCCGATTATGGTTTCTTGAGGATTTGAAGGTCCAATGAATGTGTTATGAGTTGAATAACTATATGATGATGAAATGAGCTTATATATATGACAAATCCTACCTAAAGTGTTACACTAGGGTGATGGGTGCTATCATCACTAACCTTGATGAGGGGTTTGTACCTCACACAGTAGGGTGATGGGTGATATCATCACAAACCTACCGAGGGGTTTGTACTTTGGAAATCTAGCACACTAAGGTGATGGATGCTATCATCACTAACCTTGATGAGGGGTATGTACTTCACACAGTAGGGTGATAGGTGTTATCATCACTAACCTACCAAGGGGTTTGTAATTTGGAAATCTAGCACACTACATTGATAGGTACTATCATCACTAACCTTGATGAGGGGTTTGTGCCACACATACTAGGGTGATGGGTGCTATCATCACTAACCTTGATGAGGGGTTTGTACTTCAGACACTAGGGTGATAGGTGCTATTATCACTAACCTTGATGAGGGGTTTGTAGCTCACACACTAGGGTGATGGGTGCTATCATCACTAACCTACCAAGGGGTTTGTGCTTTAGAAATCTAGCTTGGTATCTTCTACACATATGATTTCCTGTATGAGCATGAGCTACTTAACCATATTTTTCTTATGCATTGACCATCCATGTCATATTGCTATACATTATGCCTATTGCCTATTGTTATGCATTTTGGATTATGAGGCTTATCACTTTTTGCGTTGCATCCTACATACTTAGTGCATTTAAACGTACTAAAGCATACTCTGTGCCCACATAATGTTACCATATAGGAACCAGAGCTCCTATTGATTCTTCTTGTGGCTACACGAATTGTTCTAGTAAGCCTTCGATGAGTCCTCCATTACGGGTACAACAGTTACTCTCTTATACTATGTTCTAAGACTATATTTTTTTATGTATGTATTGACTATGAGGGTGAGCCCAGTTGCTTGTCTTGGCCCCCGCTCTTATCTATGTAGTAGAGGTTTTGTTGGACATGTTGTGTATTATGCTCTAGCTTTGGCTCACTTATGATATTCAAGCTATTTAAATGTAAATCTCTTTCTCCCTTTGTCTCAATTCCCTTGTTTATGTTTCTTATGTTGCTTTACATTGCTTTCGTGACAAATGATGTGTAGTGATATGCTATAAGGCTTGTTTGGGGTTTGTTCAAGTTACCCATTCACTGATCACGTCTAGGCCCTAGGCTTAGGTCATGACACTTGGCCCAGAAAGAGAGGTGAGCCTTGGCAATAGGATCTGCGTGGCTTGTAACTAGAAATCCATTGTAGAAGTTCTGTGTTGTCCCCAATGTTCTTCCCAGTCACTGCTCTCCTCATACGGTCAATGTGTCCATCATGTTCTGTGGTAGACTGAGGCACTATGTAAGTGGGCCCAAACTGTACCCGACGAATGTCTCCTCTAAAATAGGAACTCTCCTACCTCGGACTGGCACCACCCTTAACCTTAGCTGCTCCTTGGGCTTTTTGTTCTTCGGTAACCCTCAAAAGAGTGTAGCAAGATATGCTACATAAAAATCATGAACTACGAAGAGGGTGTACTTTCCCAGCTGCTGTGTGGTCCATCGTAGCCTATTTCTGTCTAACTTTACATCCAACCAAGGCACTTTATACAACACCGAGTCATTTTGTCGCAATTCTTCATGAAATTACCACATCGCTTTTCCTTGTCGCTTGGGCTCAAAACCTTGATCATATATCTCTTTCATACCTGGGACACACTATCTGCGATCAACAAGGGGGAGACTGGATATCTTTCTACTGGGTCTAGGAGGTGCTCTCAGACTCCGATTCTGACTCTGAGTGTGAGAGGGTCATCTGTGGTAGGCTGCTATCCAACCCGTCCCCTTTACCCTATTGTTCCTCCTCTTCAGACAAGGAGGAACTGCTAACTTCTATGGGATTTTGTGCTTCAAGTGCCCAGATCTGTGGTCTATTGGCTTCAGGGTCTATCTTGACTCTGTGGACCTCCACAAAGCTCTCTGAATTCTCAATATCGGTGGATTCATTAATCAACCTCCATTGGAAAGTTTGAATTGCATATGTGTCCTTTGGGGGCATTTTATCTACAAACCAATCACATATCAACATATAAATTTCAAGATGCTTGATCCAATAAATCGCATAACAAAGAATAGGAAACACAAACACTTAAGCATAGAAACAAAATAAAATAGAAGAAATATCACTAGAACACTTGCAGGTTTGCAGGTAAGAGTCATGCATTAGCCTCTTAATTATAAAGTGACTTGCAAAAATGCAATATGACCTTAGATACGGGAGGCAGTTACGATTCCTGGGGGAGCCTACGAGTCTTAGTCTAGCCTCATACCGAATTTTAGAGATATTTTTAAGAACTAAGTCAGGATAACAAGACCCTCCCTATGAGTCCTAACAGGTATTATGAGTCATATGTGAGTCTCATATGGGAAATATGAAGAAATTATAGGTGAATGATGCTTGCTACGGGGGACCACTACGACTCATAGGGGAGCCTACGAGTCCTAGGAGTGCCTCGTAGCTAAAAACAGAAGGCACCAGTAGTGCCTATCATTTTACCACAACATGCATAAACAAAGCACACTATTCAAAACACTTTGGCACATAAGAGCAATACGAAATATTTGGCACATAAGCAAACCATTAATGACAACAGAAAGTTAAAACAACCATCATCCATAAGAATAGAAATCATTTTAATAGTACAACAAGCACACTGAAAACAATATACTTTCCAAGCTCACACTTGATATCAACAAGACATTCTATGGAGATACAAACACCATTTAGACCACTTCAATCTAGTCCAATAGGTTAAGACATATGAAACACACCCACACCTCCTAAATTCCAACTTCGACAATAATTCACACAATGGTCGGGCAGCAACTAAGCTTACATTCCATGAACCAACAATTTTCGCATGCATAATCTCCCACTCAAGAATTTGAAACAAGGTTTGACTCATAACAAAACTTTTCAAAGCATACAAACCCTAGATTTCATGTCTAGATCAAAAATCACCACATGGAATGATTATACATGGTTAAACTAAGTCTACACTAATCTAAGTAATAGGTTCACTATAAAAGATTGCTAAATTAACTATAAGGCTTACCGAGTGATCGAAGAATGTAACCAAAGCAAAGAGAATAAAAAACAATGCCTAAACCCCAAGAAATAGTAACCTCGCTAGAATCATTGCTGGAGAATGATGTGGGTGGCTAGAATTTTTGTCGGAAAAGAGGAATATAAAATGGGTTTGGGGATTTTCGGTTGCTTAGGGTTGAGGGAAATAAAGAATTGGAGTCAATTTCTATTTTGACCCCTATTAAAAAGAAACCGGGTCAGATATTAAAAAGTTGTAGGACGGGGCTACAAGACCCCAACTATAAGTCATAGAGTGTCCTACGACTTGTAAGTCCCAGCCTCGTAGCAGACCCAACACTTGTAGAAATTAATAATTGGGAACTATGAACCCCACTTACGACTCATAAGAGACCCTACGAATTATAAGGTAAGGTCATAGTATATATTCCAACATCTGATACTCACTGATTCCTTCTATGAGGCATGACTACGAATTAGAGTGATGATTACGACTCATACGCCTACTCGTAGAGGTTGCTCCAATTGCCCTTTTTTCACTTTTTTAACTCTTTTATTTGCACCTGCAAATCAAGTCTCAAAACACAACAATTTTCAAAATATTACAACTGCATCAATGTCTTTGAACTAAAAACACACTAACACCTTCTACCTTAGAATCTCAACAACCAAAAACACTTAAAACAAACCAACAATTATCACTAATGCTTGGGTCGCCTCCCAAGAAGCTACTTGTTTAACGTTGTGGCTCGACTTTGTCATTTTCCTTCATCAACTATCATCAAGGCTCCACACCTCACTCTTGAACTCGTCCGTGTGCTTGATGGATTGGCGAATATCAAACACGACCTCAGCATCATTAACCCTAAACCATAGTTGACCCGAATCTATATCTAATAGGGCTCTCCCAGTGGCCAGAAATGGTCTCCCCAAGATGATGGGCACCTCAAAATCAACTTTGCAATCAAGGATCACAAAATCTGCAAGAAAGATGAATTTATCAACTTTAACAAGCACATCCACAAGGATTCCCTCTAGCTTTTTATTGGTTCGATCCGTCGTGAGCGACCTCATTCTTGTCGAGGTGGGAGTGCCAAGGCTAATCTTCTTGAATACAACAAGATGCATTAGATAGATTCTCGCTTCTAGGTCACACAATGCTCTTGCGAACTCAATATCACCATGGTGTAAGGAATGGTGAATGCATCGGGGTCCTCTCATTTCTAAACAAGGCACTTGGTCATAATTGCACTACATTATTGGAGTTCTTTTGAGAACTCCTAACTCAAAGTACGCTTCTTGGTCGCCAAATCCTTTATATACTTGGCATACCCCAACATCTTATCCAAAGCTTCTAAAAGGTGAATGTTGATGGAGAGTTGCTGCAACATCGAGAGGAAGTGCTTGAATTTATCCTCCTCTTCTTTTTTCTTAAGCCTTTGAGGGAAAGGATGAGGGGGGTTTCATAATCTTTAAATTTTTCATGCTCTATTAAATCTTCTTGTTGCATCCCAATAACCTTTGGATCTTCTCTTTCAACCACGACTTAATCTCCAAGACCCTTCTCATCAACTTCATCAACAATTACTGACATGGGGGGATCCACGGTCCTTTTGCCACTCCGAGTCATGACCACTATGCAATTCCATTCATTTTTAGGATTTTGAACTGTATTGCTCGATAAGGTGCCCTTTTGGCGTTGGTTTCATTTCGAAGAAACTTGTCTATATTATTGTTCAAGTTGCTTAATCGCCACCGAATGAGACTCTATGTTTTGGTTAATACTTGAAATATCTGCTTTCATTCCCTTTAAAGTCTCATCTTCATGTTCGAACCTCTTCAACAACTTTTCAAACATCTCTTCAATCTTGGAGTTACTTGACTCAGCCTCACAGTTGTGAGGTGGCACATAAGGACCATTCCTGTAGCCCTATCTTCTTCCCTATTCGGCTTCTGGCACACTCTCTCTCTTATAGTATCCGCCCCGAGTATCTATATACATCCCATCACGGTTGAAGTTCTAACCTTGATTCCCAGAGCCTTGCCTCCAACAGTCTGAATTAGACACTTAGGGCTTATTCTGGAAACCCGCTGCTTGGTTGTTTACAGAACATGAATCTTAATCAAAAAATGGATCCTCATAGATGGGAGCCTTTGGAGATTGGTGGGTGATTGCCTTGACACTTTCTTGGTTTTTTTTTAAAACCAAGTCCATGCTTGTACGCAGTTGAGCAAGTTGCTCAACGATCTCTTCGTTTACCTTTGCTTGCTCATTGTTGGTATTGATCGCACATGAAGTTTTCATCACACCTCGCTCTTGTTGGCCCCATGCTTTATTTATTTTGACCACATGCTCGATCCTTACGGCTATCAATGCAAAAGGTTAGTCAAAGAACATGACTTCCATGGTCAATTCTCGTCACGTGCCCAATAGAAAATCTCAACTAAAGCATCATCAACAATCTTGTGATGGGGGTCTATCCTCAAACTCTTGGTAAACCTATCCCATGTTGTGTTAATAGAGTCACCCAACAATTGCTCTAAGATGTTGATTTGGTCCTTGAGCTTCAACTTCTTAGATCTTGGAAAATATCTTTCAAGGAATACTCTGTGAAGCTCACCCCAACTTGTAATAGTGCCAGAGGAAGATCGGGCAACCATGCAGCTGCATTGCCAGTCAATGAAAGTGGAAACACTCTTAAACCAACAATATCAAGAGAAAGATTTTGTGTCCCCATGACACTCTTGCAAACAAACACCACATTTTGGAGATGACGGTGGAGATCCTCCGAAGGTAACCTAGTGAATAGTCCACGGTTTTGGAGCAATCCACTTGATACCGTGAACTTAGTATCTACCGATAAAAGAGACACTACTATAGCACTGGTAACATCTATAGCCATAGGGTTCAATCGATATTGATTCCATTCATAAGCAGTTTCGTTGAAGTCCCTAAGTTGTAGCTTGTTACACATTCGCTGTGGATTCTTTTCTCTTCCCATATCCTTATTCATATTCATATCCTCCTCTACCTCAATATCCTCATTCATTTAAGCCATTCTTATCACTAGTCGATGGATCTCCAAATTGATCGGAGCTAAGGGATTGACTTGGCTCCTTTTGTTGGGAATACAACCTAGTACACCCTACAAATAAAATCAAACAGCAAAAACAAAAACAAAAGTAAAATACAAGAGATTCTAGGAATCAAAACTACAACTAACTAATAGTGAATTCAAGTCAAAACCTAGTCGTATTCCCCAACAGCGCCGCCATAATATTTTGATGATGTTCATGCTCCAACAAGAAAGCTATCATTATCAGTAATTAACATAACCAAAGGTTGGGGCCGAATACACAGGGAATATGGGGCTTGACTACAAGAATACACTACCAATCTACCATGAAATGACAACTAACCATTACCAATTGTCCAAGGCAACCTCCCCTTCGTCAAGTTTTGTTGATTAGACGAGAAAACATCAATCAAATCCTGTCATCTACTTTCCTTTTCCTATTCATCACTACCTTGGTCGGGCTAGTGATAGTAGGTGGGGTTTAGTGTTGGCCATCACCAAATGACAATCATAATGAAGGGAAATAGACAATACATGTTAACCCCAATCGTAAAAATGCGATAAACCTAGGTCATTTCAAGTTAACTACCCATTATTACCACAATCCCAAGTTGTGGGTGCTTAGCTACTCATGGCTAAGGCAAAACAAGAAGAAATGCAAATATAAGACATAAGTGAAAGGTTTACCAAAAACACTGAAGAGTATAGGCACCACAAGTTGCAAACCCAAAACCTTCATTGATAAACAATGAATATAAAGCAAGATTTGCAATCCCCAAATTGGGTTTTCTAAGAGAGAATAATAAACTAATCTAAAACCCTAAAATATTCTTGAGAGAATATTTAAAGTCACGTCCTATCTTCTACAATATGGAATCACTTCATAAAAACCCAACTTAATGTACTTATAGTGTTTACAAATAAACCCTAAAAATAACACAAAAAATAGTTGGCAAGTGGTTCACCTTGTAGGTACAACTCATAGGGTGACCTATGAGTTGTAGTCGAGGTCTTGTATCAGGTTCTCGGCATCTTGGACTGAACTGGTATGACCCATAGGTACAAGTCATTGCTTGAACTACGACTTATATGTTCCTCTCATAGTCTTGCGCTTCAGTTTTTGGTCCAACATTTTGGCTCTCTGATTCCTACTACGAGTCCACCTTTTTAGTCATGGTGATACTTACGACTGTAGGATAGCCTCGTAAGGGTGACCTGGACATAGAAGATTTTTGAATTTTGCTCTCTGTTTCTTGCTATGACACACCCTACGACTTGTAGCTTGGGCTACGACTTGTAGGTGAGCTCTATGTCTTATGATTCAGCAAAATTTGCAACTTTTCTTCAAAATCATGCCAACCTAATTTTTCTGCAAGTAGAACACAAAAACACATAAAACCATAAAACGTCACATAAAGAACTCATAAAATCCCTTGTTTTGGGCATTAAATATGTTGTATTTTGACAGCACATAATTGGACTCCCCACTTCTCCTCTTCCTAAGATTCTCCTCCTCGAGTTGTTTGGCATATGAAATAAGTCAGTACAAGTCCATATCACCTATCAATATTGCGGCATGACACTTCTTATTCACCAAGTTAGATACACCCACTACTAATTTGTTCATCCTAGACCTCGACGCGAACACCAAATGTGGCACATACTTGGAAAGCTTGTTGAACTTGACAGCATATTCCCTAACACTCATGAAAACATACTTATGATTTATGAAATCCATCATTTTAGCCACCCCCAACTCAAGAGTGAAGAACTGATTGAGGAAAATGGCTTTGAACTCCTCCCAAGGAATGGTATCATAATTTCCCCTCTCTATCTTCCATTACACAAACCAAATTTGAGCTACACCTTTTAGTTGATAAGCCGCTAGATCTGCTTTTCCCTCCGAACATACACCCATGATGTACAACACCTTATACATCTCATCTATGAATTTTTGAGGGTCCTCATCCACTCTAGACCTATGGAACTCAGGTGGGTTTATTCTTGTAAATTCCCGAACCCTAGAGGCCGGAGTAGGAGCATGAGAGGCTTGGGCCCCTTGGTTGATTTGATTATTCATTGCATGGGACAACTTTGTTATAGTATTCCAGAACTCAATCTCGATAGCCCCTCCCACTGAGGAGCTTGAGGAGCGGGGTGTGCTGGTGGCTCTTTAGGTGTATGAGCTCTTCTTTATAGTGGGATAGACATGATCTAGCATAGAAAAGAACATTTATTAGGGGAAAAACCTTACTTTAATTTCTATAGCACAACATAGATCAAGGAAAAGGGAAACATTTCCTAGAACGCCACATAGCCTCTTAATCATAGTCGTGGTGCACTTCACAACCATGAATAATACTATAATCGACGCAGTGTGTTGGATGCAGAGGACCGTTAACAACCTAGTACTATGGTACCATCTTTGTCATGACCTAGACCTAGGGCCTAAATGTGACACTATGAATGTGGAACCCGAAGGGACCCTAAACAAGTCGCTTAGCATATTAGTACAGATCCTTGATTACGGAAGTAATTAAACATCAATAAGATAACATAACATAAGGATAAAATGGGCTACAAGAATCTTTCATAACTTAAAACATACAAGAGTCAAGAAAGTCAAAGCTCAAAGCATCATTACATAACTTGTGCAATAACACCTCTAAACTTAGAATTGAGCGGGGGCCAATATAACTTTACGGGCTAATCCTCATAATCAAAAGCATACAATAAAAGAAAGAGAGTTCTTGAATAACATAAGATCAAAAGATATCATCCTCTGAGCTGAGGACTCACCAAACTCGCTTCAAAGATAGTACTAGCCACGTGGAGGAGGAAGATAATCAAGTGGGGCTCTGGTTCTTACACGATAATATCATGTACTCATAGAGTATGCGTTAGTACATTTGAATGTACTATGTATGTAGGATACAATGCAAGTATAGATAGGAAATATTATCAAAATGCATAATCATAAATAAGAGATAGTATATTAGCAACAAGGCATGCATGAACAATGCTTGAAGTAACATTCTTGAAAAATAGTCAGACTTACATAAGTTGTTTAACATAATAAGGTGACATGATTAGATCATCCAAATACCTTGTACTAGAGGATGAGGGATATGACATAGGTCATAAAACCTTCTAGTAGATAATGGGTATTACATGAGAGTAAAAAGAGGTAGCGTAGGTCATAACCCTTACATGTAAGCATGAGCTGATAATAGCACATGAGGGTAAGAAGGTAGAATAGGTCATACCCCTACCTGTGAAAATGAGATAATACAAAATATTGAATCGTATGTGAGAGTGAGGTGTATAACATAGTTCATAACCCCTTCATATGAGTATAAGACATTGCTTAACATCAAATCATACATGAGGGTAAGGTGTACAACATAGTTCATAACCCCTTCATGTAGAAATTGGCCTTGTGTTAGAGGGAAAGGCGTATAAGTAGTTCATAACCCAATCTAGTAGGCTTTCACAATTCATAAGTGCATACACCTAAGCGTAAGTACTCAATAACTCATCAAAAAATGAGACTTATATAAATCATGCAATTATAAAGTTACTTAAATCATAAAACTTGCATTAGACTATCATTAATGCAAGAACCCTAAACCAGACATTTTATTAAACACTTGGTGGGTGTGTAATGCTAGTATAAAATCACGTAATTCAAGAGTGAAATCATACAGGAAAACTTGAAATAAATCAATCCACCAATACTTGGTAATACCATCTTGCATATTAGATTGAAACCCCTCATCAAAACTCATCATAGATCTTAGATTCATAGCTCTAAACATGCTTAAACAATCATAATTTTATAAAACCCCAACATAGTTTATAACCAAATTCATAATGAGTAAGACCTATAAGTAAATCAACTTTGAAACATGAAATTTATGTAAAATGTAAGGTTGGGCACCATGGGTAAAAGGACCCAATGGTTGAAACTCACATACATAAACTTTGGAGATTCCCTTGATGAAGATTTGATATGAGAACTTGAAGTTTGAATGAAATCCTTAGATTCCAAATGATATTAGGGATACTTGAATTTGGGTGAAATATTTGTCTGATGTGTTAGAGAGGTATGAATAATGTCCTGAATGATATGCGGTTGAAAAATGACTAAGTATGAATGTTTTTACGTATAGGGAGGCTTAGGATCAAGACCCCAAGGCCTTAGTCCAAATTAAAAAATATTGGCAACAAAATACAGTAATCTGTGTCGTGGCCGCATCGCGCCAGATCACGGACCCTCAATGTTTTTGCAAAAATTTGGAAAACTAACTTTGATATGGTTGCTCTAAAATCGGGGTTAGACCCTTCCCCTACTCATTTTCCCCCTTGAATAAGAATAAAAAGTCGGATTTTCAATATCACATATGAATTTTAAGATATATAGAAATTAAGATTTTATGGGCATTTTTGAAGCACATTTTTGGGCACTTTCTGGGGTCGTTTCAATATATATATATATATATATAATATATATATATTGAGTGGATATTTTACCCCTATCTTTTGTATCAACACCATATTCATTCTTCATGTTGTTTAAGTCTATGTTGAGTGAGAATGAGAAATGGTACCTTTATTTTGTGTTTTTATTCTTATCCAATGAATCTATTCAATTTTCATCCCTATGCTATATGAATCATGTTATATTTTCTCATGATTCAAGGTATCCTCAGTTTCATAACGTTTTGATATGACCTAAAACGATAGTGAAATTATTTATGTCGTGAATGTTCTCAAATCATATCATTCTGATCCCTTTGTATATCCTTGATAAGTTGACAGTCTTGGTAAGCATCACCAACATAAATAGAAAAAAAGAAAATTTTGAATGAATCATGCTGATGATTTTTTGCTCTGTGATTCTTTCCTTTTAATACTGATACAGATGTTAATGGTTGTAGCTCAGTCATGACATATGTGAGAGAGTGGTGTTCCTTATTATAACAGTTATGGTATGCTTGTTACATCTTAATTTATAAGAGTAGAGTAATATTGAGATAAGATTTTGTTATGTCTAATAGGTAGGTAAGAATATTTTGATATGCCTCATAGTAGAAGTTAATAAAATTGTGGTTGAAGAGATGTGAGGGAAGGCATGGGAATTATTAGGTCATGTTGAATATAAGAATCCAAAAAGAGATGAGAATGAAAGCTTGAATGTTGCATGGCAGGTATGAGTTTAATTATAATATGTTGTTAGTTACTCTTGTGAAGAGCTTCATATAAGATTGTTAGAGAGGTCAGAAAAAGTGGCATACTCTTAATAAAAATCTGCACAGGTATAGAACATGAATCGTATAGGTCAATTTTATACAAGTATGATAAATTTATGGATAGTACATTGCAACTACGAATCAACGTAAAAAAGGAAGAAGTATATATTTAAACTTAGGGTTTGGTAGGAGCTATAAATTCAATTAATGTGGTATAGTAATCGAGAAGAAGATTGTAGGTTATAAGAGTGACTAAGCTCAAAGGGTATCAATTATATTACTTATTACATGGTGGCCTTATTCATATATTGGGTCCATAATTTTCATATTCAAAGTTGTGGTAAATTTTGATGAAATTGGTTGAGATTATAACCCTTCTCTCATATCAGATTCTACATATATTTGTATGCTTTAGTATTCAGTTATATATTCTACTTGTGCCTCGTCCAATTCTCTAACATGGT
>JAOTQR010085294.1:0-36305 GCA_025774065.1 Solanum ossicruentum
ATAAGCATCTCCTTTTAACTTGTTAAAATCGTATATCTCCTTAGAAGCATGCCAAACATAAATGTCACTTATAATATTTATGCAAAACGCTTAGATGTAAGTTGGTTCTTCCGAGCCTTATCGGCAACGGGTGCCAGACCACCCTAACCAGACTTTGGGTTATGACAGTCTTAGCCTATAACATAAAGGCTTCATAGACATAGACGTAGATGTTGATGTCAACGGTTCTTGTCCCTCATACTTCTTTTTTTCATTATTGAGATTTTTTGTTATCTATTTTGCTTTCTTATGATAGAATGATGTTGATAGTATAAGTCCACTGATAAGATAACTTTTGCATTCAATATATCCTTTCTTTCCGCTGATGAATTGACTGAACAATGATAAAGATACTGAATGGTCTTCTTGCGGGGGCTAGCAATGGTCTCTGAGTGTTAGTCACGTCTAAGGTACCCTCCTGAGGCGTGAAACAAGTAAAATAATTAATGAAGAGCAAAAAATTCAAACAACATTATTAAGGACCTTCACACTTCTAACATAAAATATAGTTTAATACTCCTTGATAGTTATTTTTTCCTAATACTTTTTACAATTTTCTCTATATCTATGCTATATTAAAAGCGTGAAAGCCCTTAGAAATGTTGTTTGAATTTTTACCCTTCATTAAAAGACTCCTTTTTAAACAAAATCATCTTTTCCCATTTTTTTTTAAAATTCTTATTTAATTGTATTTTATAATATTGACTTTTAAAATATATGAAAATAAATGATAAAAATAAGGACTTTTAGCTATGGAAAGACTCCTAAAATCTTCCTTGTTTAATAGATTGCTACTTCTTTATTATTTGAATCAAGAAAATTTTCTATAACAACTAAGAAAAATTCTGATTTACCATAATCTATAGAATCTTTATAAATAAATAAGTTATCAAAATTACTTTTTTTGTGGATTATTTATCTTTTCATAAGTTCATAATTAAATTTAACTTTTTTCTATAATGTTTGTTATTAGATGAGGTACATGCTTTGATCACATACAAAACATGTACAACAAGACTAGTAAATATTAATAATCTTATTAAATATATCACATAAAAAGAACGTTTCATTCTGTTTGCAACTAACCCTAAAAAAAGAATCTTGTCATAAAAATTACTAGTAATTTGCAAATTTGAGGATAATATGGTCATTATAGCACCTGATTTTAAGGTGTATCACCGGTTCCTAACAAGGAGTACGGAAGGGAACCTACTAAATTTAAATTGTCAGATTACAGTTGGTCATGTTTTTAACCCTTCCATTTAAATTTCACTAAATACCCTAATTCACGGCCTTTTCCCTGTTTTTTTCTCCAAATGAGAATATTTTCAAAAATCAATAAGAGCCGATTTGGAAAGCCAATTTGATGTAATTACATTGTATGACATAAAGAATGTTATGTTAAATTTTTTATTCTAAAGTTAGAACTTATGTTATTTTTTTTAATTTTATTTGTGCGAGTAGTATGACTTGATGTAAATCATTCACTCTCTCCGTTCATCTTTATTTGTCTGTTATATTATTTTGGGATATCCAACTATATCTGGCCATTTTATGAAATCAAGAGATAATTTTACACTTAGTTCCTAATTTACCCTTATTATTAATTATAGTTATTTTTCAATTATATTTTTCAAGATTTTGTATTTATTATATTCAAAGGATGATTTGGTAAAAGTATTCCTATTATTTACTACTTTTTAATTCTCGTGCCAAGTCAATAGAGACAAGTAAAGATAGACAGAAGGAGTATTTTTTTAGTTAGATTTGACGAATTATCTTTTTGGCAAATATTTAATAGTTTTGCTATGACATTGTATTTATGATATTCAAATTTTTGTCAAACATTATTACATATCATATGTTCGTGTAAAACTTCTACTTTTAGCTTTTATGATTAATTTAATTAAAACATACTAATTTGAAAAATATAAATTAATTTTCTTACAACAATAGTTAATAACATATGTTTACTAAATAATGTATTTTCAAAACACAATATATCACTTAAATATTTAATTTACTATTTTTTATAAATATTCTTATTTGTCTAGTACAACTTTAACTTTTATTTTCAAAATATAATATAATCTTGTACTTATACTTGTGCAACCAAACAACACACTTGTAATTACATTGTGGCTAACAAATATGATGCAGTAATTACTAGGTTATATAATACTAGGGCAATTCTGATAATTACTGCATAGTAATTACACTAATTTCAATTACCATGTGACTTTTCAAATAGACCTTAAGTGGACATTTGATTTACCTTATTTAAGTGATTTTTTATTTTTAAGTTCTTTTTTAATTTTAAAAGTGTTTGACAAATACAAAAAATTCTTAAAATCACTTTTTTAGACTAAAGAAGAGAAAAAAAGGTCAAAAGTCATATGCTTTAGCTTTTGACATTTAATTTATAAGTCATCTTAGAAATGTCAATCCAAATACCTTTTACTTTTGATCCTTTCAAAGACATATTTGATATTGCTTCTTTCTTCACATCAATAATAATGTCATTAGAGGTGACAAAATCAAGCTTAGTCTGTTCAACCCATCAAATTCACTTGAGTTGGTAGATTATTGATCTGTTCATTTATTAGTTAAATTCATTTCAATCTAACATATAACTGTCCATTAAAAAATTAATTTAATATGTTGTCAAAATTAGCTCATAAGAAATTTGTCAAAATATTTTTTTTAAAAATATATTTTTTAATATGTTATATATAATCATAATTTTATTAACAATTAAAACTTTTATAAAAGAATAAATACAATAATTAAAACTAAGTAAGAATTGAGTCAATTGGGTTATAATTCAAATTTTAGTCCATTTCAATCTGGATAATTAAAGGGTAGGTCAATGATTTTTCCATTTATTAATTGACTCAACCTAAGTTGATCCGTCCAAATTCAGTTCAACCAGCTCATTTGACATCTCTAAATATCATTAATATGAACATGTCGATCATTGTTAGCTCTACATATCAATTCTCAAGTGGTGTTGTTATTCGCTACATTTAAATGAGTTTATGGTTAAATTATTTTTCAAAACCACTTTGAATGCATAGAGTAATTGCTTTTTCAAAACCACTTTGAATGCGTAGAGCAAAGAAAAAGGGAAATACTTTTGTATAAAAAATGTGTGTTTTTGTTTCATATAAGGCCGCTTAAATATATAAGTGATTTAAAACTAAATTTGAACGAAGACCTTAAATTTTAATTCTTTTTTAATGAAGTTTATCATAATCAAATGCATTTAATCTTTCTTTATATAGCATCTTAGATTTATCAAACTTGTAATGTTTTCTCTTATATAATTTTTTAAATATATTTTTCATAAATAGTACTCAATATTTTAATTATTTTAAAAAATATTTATAATCTATTAATACGTAAAAAATAAGCCCCATCAAATTAGGCTTATATAGCCACCCCATGTTTCATGTCTAAGAGCCCTTTTCTAATAGAAAAATTGAATCAAGGAAAAAAGTAAATCACACCACGACAGATGACGAACTCGAACTCAGAGGAACATTCATAGACGAGTAGAGGAGAATGAAGAAGACTATCCCCGACATAATAGAATGAACCTCAAATATAGCACACAATTGTGCATCCAAAAGAAGCTTTACTCGAAGAAGGTCACTTTATGTTGAAGGATATCATACTAATCAAACTCTCAGAAGCCCAATAATCAATCTCAAGTCGAATGCCCACCGACCCCAATCAGGCATCATAATGCTATGAGATAGCCTTCTCAATGTCGAATGTGGTGTTACTTCATATTGAAGTAAAATTAATTTTCTGCCTATAAAATGAAGTTTTACAAAGAGTATGTTATTCATGTTCATTTAGTATCTTCTACAAAAGAGATCTTAATACGAGGGTCATGCCAAGGGGAGGAATGAGCACAAGGAAGAAAATGAAAATAAATGTGTCTATCATTAAGTAATTTGAGTGAAACTTGATTGCTGAGTTTTTAGTCTAAATTGATGAAATAAAATGAAAAATATTGTAATTTCATGTCTTAAATAAAATGATACGTAGTGTAACACTCCAAAATTTTTGTTAAGACCTAGTCATCCTTCATATACATAAAAAATTGTACCAGATAATTTTTAATTGAATATAAGTGTTAAGATCACTTCTTTAGTGCGAGAATGGAATTGGAGATGAATTAAGGTCACAAGAACTCTTTATCATAATGTTAAGTTAAAAGTTTCTTACCTATAAGTGTTGATATAAGATTTCATAAAAATTAAGTGATCCAATGACTTCTAAGTTGCAAATATATATGTTAATCTAATGACTTCTAAGTTGTAAATATATGTATCAGAATCAATAACTAAGTATTTAAAGTGTATTATGTATAATTTAGAGTCATAACGGATCTCTTACGTTGAATTCGAACCAAGTCAAAAGAATTTCTATCGGCTAAGATTTTCGCATGGGTCTGTATGAGGATGAACTTCAAATGACTATATAACCTAGAATATAAAGAGTTAGGTGGCCTACAACCTCTCAAATAAGAGATCTCTGAATTTTCTTTCCGACACCACTGAGTATGCCTCATTATAAGTTTGCAGTAAAAATTTATGCCCATATTAGTGGAGCTCTATTAGGCAGAGTATTTGTATGAGACCCTTTCACGGGTCTTGAAACTCTTCAAGGACCGTGGAGCCTCATGTGAAGGTTTCCTTCACCCTTTTTCCAGCAATCTTTTGGGCGCGTTCTAGGATTATTTTGATAATTTTTAAAATTTTTAATCCTATTCTAAGTCATTTCCGGGTGTTTTCAAAGGAGTATATCATCCAATCAATTAATTTTCCTCTCATTAACTCAAAATCCAAAATTATTTTCCTTTAAAATTCTCTCTTAAGGGATTATCTTCTCCGTTAAGTCAAAGCTAGAATTTCGAGGTCAAGATCAATCTTTCATTGCTAGAAGCTTGCATTTAGGGATTCGATGTCACACCCCGAGAGGTATCCTAGGCATGATCGACACTCAGAAGCTATTTGTAATTCACACGTGAACCACTTGGCCTGATCACTCATTCAATTAGCGGAAGACCTAATGAAGCAAAAGAATATACTCAAGTGGGTATGTAAATTATCATATAAATTAGTTCTCAAATATATTTATTATAAAAATAACTCAATGTTTTAATTTATATACATAATAATAGTTTATAAAATTGACTCATAAAGGAAAATATACTCCACTTCTAATTCTATGTAACTCAATCTATGAATGCTCACTCATAAGAAGGTGTTAAAACAGATCCAAGGCTACCTCGATATACTACTTAAAGAGACAACTCAATGTAATAAATTCTTTCAAAAATATAGAGTTCTCACCACTGTTTGGAATAGAATAGATCTTCAATGAACGATCACTGAGGATCTCTAACACCTATATCTACATTATCAAATGATGCAGCACTGAGCGACATCAGTATGTGGAATATATGGTATGTAAGATAGCTGAATAGAATAAACTCAAGAGAAAGTTCAATGACAAGAATAAAGCTTAACTCAACTCAATATGATATGCAAGTTTTAAAATATAGCAATGCTTTTCAAATTGACTCAATCATATGCAATTCAATCAAATAAAATCAATTATCATCATTAGGAAATTTCTCTAACTGACAACCATAACCATATGAGCGAGTGATGATATAACGAAGTGATGTCATTGCCTCATTTATCCAGTATCTTTCCAGCAAAAAGGATATTACATCAATGGATCCAATAAAAGTCCTATTTCAAGTCATGTGAGGCATTACCTCATCCTACAATGTCTATGTAGTTTATGGAATCTGAGTTCTTTCAACTAGGTGCTCAATATTACTCCTAACATGTGTGCTCATATCTGTCAACTTTTCAAATTATCTTATCAAGTCCCAATGGACCTTTTCATTAATTCAATACCATCTCAATTCATTATGTCATTCATTTAAAATATGCTTTAAAAATTCATGCACATCTTATCAAATTATTTCTCAAAAATATCATCTAACTCAGTGCTAAAACTCATTTAAAATCAATGCTCATGCTCTTTGAAAAATTAACAAAATACATAAATAATACTAATTAAAATATCATTCATTTAGTCAATGCATAGAAAAACTATCATCTTTACTCAAAAACATGGATAGCCTTGATTGAATAACAATACTTTATCCAATGCATGAAAATGATAAATCTCAATATCAAGTAATACATGAGAAAATCATGATTATCATCTCAACTAGGATGCATGAAAAAGTAACCAAGAAGAATAATTTTGATAATAAAATAATAATAACTTCAATGCATAATTATATAAATTCACACCCTAGGAGGGTACCCTAAATGTGGTCGGCACCCAGAGACTATTGCTAATCCCCAAGCAAACCACTTGGCCTGATCACATCCATCTAATAATAAACTCTACTAATTGACGGAAGACATAAGGAAGTAAATGGGCAAATCATCATCTTGTCTCAAAAGAATATAATAAGTAAAAAGGCTAGTAGAAAGAACTGGCTCAACAAGTCTTACAACCAACATTCGACTCTAGTCTATGAAGTCTCTATTACTATCAGGTGGTAAATAACAGACCCATGGCCACCTTTATCAAAATAAATCTAATCAAGTCTACCTCTAAAGCAATATGAAATAAATATAATGAATCCTCCGAAATAGGGGAGGCTCACCAAACAGCTGAACATCCTAGATCTTTAACGATGCACTTGTTAATGATCTCTAATTCCCGTATCTGTATCATAAAATGATGTAGCATCGAGTGACATCAGTATGTAAAATGTACGGTATGAAAAATAACTGAATGAAATAGAAATAGGTAGAATAATATGGAACAATATCAACTCGAAATAATCAACCATCAACATGTCAAATGTCTATCTAAACCAAGAACAAAGAGTAGACAAGTGACCCATTATCCAATCAAATTAGACTCAACTCAATGGAACTCAACTCAACTCATCTCATCTCATCTCGACTTAGAATACTCAATGTGGAAACTTTTTGAGAGTTTCTCTTATTCGACAATAATCACTTATGAGCCAGTGATTGTACAACAAACCTTCATTATTTCTATGGTCATTCCGTACATGCTAGGTAGAGAACGAATCGAAACCATAATGGATAGGTCCAAAATAGAGATGACAATCTAATAGTCCTCTATTGATTCAGGGACTTCTATCCACAGGGAACCTCAACATAATGTGATGGTCCTAATCCTCACCTACGCTTGGCTATGTAGTTTGACGAGTGCGAGTTGGATTAACTCTTACTCTTTCAGTGCTCAATACTCTTCCCAAGACTCAATGCTCATAAGGCAATCCATCCTAATCAAACTATCTCAAATCAGCCTCGTGGAGGCATTCATCATTCAATCAGTCTCGTAGAGACTCTCATCATCTCATCAAATCAACATCTCAATCAATAGCTCAAGGCTTAGAACAATCATTAGGAAACAATCAAATAGAAAAATCATTAGAGTTCATTTATGGAGACTTATAGGACCATCAAGTTCTATCAACTCATCATTCTTACATCACAATTACAATCAACAATTCTCAAATCAAGGCTCTAGACTCAATCCCTAGGTTCATTAATGCATACTTTCAAAAATAATCATGTAGGATTTATACAATATCTCATTGAAAAGTTTTGATTCAAGAAAACAAGTTTATGATGATCATCAACATATGAAAATACATGTGATTAATATAATTTTCAAGAAAACTCATCTTAAATTATGTATGTAGACTCATTAGACTTTTAACTCTTCTATGACTATCTATCGGACACATGAGAGAACAATCTCATGCTTTTAGTTTAGCCTTAAATACCTGGGGTGAAGCTTTAATGATCAATCTTCACGAATTCTCCCTTGAATTCTCTAAACTTATGTTCTTCTCTTCTCTTCTCTCAAGCCCTAAGCTCCTAACTTTCTCCAAGACTTAGAATCGGAGTTTAGACCTTTTTTTCCTCTCAAAATGACCTATTTTGATCATGTGTTGAGTTTAGAAGGAGTTGGAAATTGTCTGAAATATCCCTTATAAAATTTAGAAAAATTTCAACTTTGGAATACCCAGTCGGCGACGCGGATTGGGTGTGCACCAATACAATTTTTTCCAAAAATTTTTTGAATGACTTTTTCCAATCCTATTAAAAAAAATTTTAAAAATAAGTCAAAGGTGTGTGTAGACACTGGATTTGGTTCTCATATCAAAAAATTATCTTTTGATCCAGCCGCTCTAAAAATCGATTGGGATAATTTCCTCACTCAATTTTTCATGTTAATCGCATATCCAATCATGAATTTATGAATGGAGCATGGGGACACGTTACGCTCATACCTCTTCTCTAGGGATATTTTAATAATTTTATCGGATATTACATCATCTCCTCCTTGGGATCATTCGTTATCAAATGATGAGTAAAGATGGATATCAAGGCACGAATAAGTGCAAATACTTAGTTCTCATCTCTTCCTCAACTTCCCATGTGGCTTCCTCAACAAATTGTTTTCTCCACAGGACTTTGACTAGGGCAATCTCTTTGATTCTCATCTCTTTGCGAATTTGGACTAGAATCTCCACGTAAAACAAGCTATCCTTCGTCCCAATACTCTCAACAGGGATCACCAAGGAAGGATCTCCCAAGCACTTCTTCAACATAGACATGTGGAACACTAGATAAATACTGTCTAACTCGAAAGGCAACTCTAACTCATAATCAACCTCCCCAATCCTCTTCACAATGTGATAAGGTCCAATATAGCGAGGACGTAATTTCCCCTTCTTCCTAAATCTCATGACACCCTTCATAGGTGACACTTTCAAGTATACCCAATCATTTACCTCGAACTCCAAATCTCTCCTCCTCACATCGGTGTAGGATTTTTAGTGACTTTGTGTAGTCTTTAATGTCTCTTTAATGACCTTAACCTTCTCCATTGATTAGTGGACAAGATCAGGCCCAATCAACTCCGCTTCTCCAACCTTGAACCACCTAATTGGGGATCTACATCTCCTCCCATACAAAGCTTTATAGGGAGCCATTTGAATGCTTGCATGATAACTGTTGTTATATGCAAGTTCAATTAATGGTAGGTGATCATCCCAATTTCCTTTGAAATCAAGAACACAAGCTCTCAACATATCCTCTAACATTTGAATTGTATGATCTGCCTGACTATCTATCTGTGGATGAAAGGTTGTGCTCAGATTCACTTTAGTACCAAATCCTTTCTAAAAGATCTCCAAAATTGGGAGGTGAATTGAGCTCCTCTGTCCGAGAGGATAGATAAGGGAACTCCATGCAACCTTACAATCTCTTGGATGTACAACCTGGTGTACTCCTCTGTAGTGTTAGTTGTCTTAGCTCCTAATAAGTGAGCCGATTTGGTCTTTCTATCCACAATCACCCAAATCAAATCATGTTGCTTTCGAGATCTCTATAGACCAGTAGTGAAGTCCTATTCATCATCTCCCACTTCCATTTAGAAATCTCAAAGTTCTGAGCCAATCCACATGGTCTTTGATGCTTACCTTTAACTTGCTTGCAATTTGAGCACTTGGACACGAACTCAACAATATCCTTCTTAATCCCACTCCACCAATAGACTTCCCTCAAGTTGTGGTACATCTTGGTAGAGCCAGGATGAATGAGATATCTAGAGCTATAGGCTTCCGCCATAATCCTTTCTCCAACACCATCAACATCTGGGATACACAATCTACTCTATTATCTCAACACTCCATCTCCCTCTTTAGAGAAGACCATCACTTCTCCTTCAATTGAAGTATGACAGGATCTTGTTCTTGTTTTTATTTCACCTCTGCAACTAAGGATGAAATAGACCTGTTCTGAACATTAACACCTTCCTCATCATTCTCCGCAAGTTGAACTCCCAATTGAGTCAATCAATACACTTCCTTCACTAAATCCTTCTTTCCTTCCTCAACATGCCCATTGACAACCTTCTAAGAGTGTCAGCAACAATGTCAGGTTTACTTGGATGGTAGAGAATGCTCATGTCATAATCCTTGAGAAACTCCAACTACATTGATGTACTGTCAAAATATAACACATTTGATGCCTAAATCAAGGGATATTGTGAGTTCTTAATTCGATTTTTTATAGTTTTTATGTGTTTTTATGTTGTTATTGCAAAAATGTTAGGTTGGCATGATTTTGGGAGAAAATTGTAGATTTTACTAAAGTACAGGACATACGAGTCGTAGCTCAAGCTAAGAGTGAGCTACAAGTCGTAGGGTGATCTCGTAGCGAGATACAGTAAGCAAAAATCATAAATCTGCTAAGTGGAGGTCAGCCCTACGAGGACACTCTATGAATCATAGGTCTCACTACGAGTCGTACAGGTGGGTTCGTAGCAAGAAATAGAGACCTAAAAGTTTTGACTAAGAACTGAAGGCCTAGACTACGCGAGGAGCATATGAGTCATAGCCCAAGCAACAACTCATACCAATGGGTTGTAACAGTTAAGTGCAAAATACAAAGTGCCTGATACGAGACCCCTATTGCGACTCGCTGCGCGATGTACCTGCTGCCAGCTGTCTTTTCTATTTAATTTTTAGGGTTAAATGTAAATACTATAAATGCTTTATGATAGATTTTTCTAAAGAGCGGAGAGACTTGAATATTTTTTTAGATTCACTTTGAATACTCTCTCTAGGATATTTCTAGGATTTAGTGTAGATTTCAATTTTTCCTTTGAAGACCCACATATGGGGATTGCAAATTCACATTGTACTCATTCTCCATTTATTCAAGCTTGTGTTTGCAATTTGGGGTGCTCTTGTTCTTCGTTGTTTTATGTAAAATCTCAACTATGTCTTCCATTCTTATTGTTGTTGATTTTGCCTTAGCCATGAGTAGCTAAGCACCCACAACTTGGGGTTGTGGGAACTTTGAGTGGTTAAGTTGAAATAACCTAGACTTTGTACATTTCTTTGATTGGAGTTTTGCATGTATCATTTATTTCCCTTCATCTTGATTGTTTTTTGGTGTTTTGATTGGGGTTTTGCATATATCATGTATTTGGGGTTTTGCATGTATCATGTATCTTGATTGGGCAACAACATATCCTGCCTACTATCACGATTCCGACCAAGGTAGTGACGAATAGGGAAAGGGAAGTAAATTACAGGGTTCGATTAATATGTTCTCGTCTAATCTGTTGAACCTGACTAAGGGGAGATTAACTGGGACAATGGGTAATAGAGAGATTCACCAAATGCTTGAGGATGGTCCCCGATCATAAGATGTTTGATGATGCCTTCGTTGAGATTTTCTATCAGGCGCTTGATGAGAATAGTCAAGCTTGTGCCGATACAATCATGGGAGGCATGTTCCTTGACCAACCTTTTGCATTGATAGCCGCAAGGATAGAGAAAGTGGTTAAAACCAACAGAGAATGGGGTCAAAGAGAGGGAGGTGCAATGAAGACTTCTTGTGCGGTCAACACCAACAATGAGCAAGCAAAGGCCAACGAGGAGATCATAGAGCAACTTGCTCAACTTCGCACGACTATGGACTTGATTTTAAAGCAAAACCAAGAAAGTGTCCATGTAGTCACCCACCAACCTCCTAAGGCTCCTATGTATGAAGATCCATTCTTTGATGAAGATGCTTGTTTCATGAGTAACCAAGTGGCTAGTTTTCGAAATAACCCCCAAGGGTCCAACTCGGACTATTAGAAGCAAGGTTCTGGGAATCAAGGTCAGAACTATAATTGTGATTGTTCTTACAGAGACAACTGAGGTAGCTACTATGAAAGAGACAAAGTGTTGAACGCCAAATGGGGTAGAAGAGATGGCTATAGAAATGGCCCTTATGTGCCACCCCACAATCGTGATACCGTGTCAAGTACTTCGAGGCTTGAGGAGATGTTTGACAGGTTGTTAAAAAGAGACAACCACCAATATGAGACCTTGAAAGGAATGAAGTCAGATATTTTAAGTATAAACCAATAGATAGAGTCTTACTCCATAGTGATTAAGCAACTAGAATTTGAGCAAGTTTCTTCGCAATTGAACCAATACCAAAAGGGCACCTTACCAAGTAATAATGTTCAAAATTCACAAAATTATGAGCATTGCATGGTGGTCATGACTAGGAGTGGAAAAAGCACCATAGATCCCCTATGCTAGTGATCGAGGATGAAGCTTGTGAGAAAGGTATTGGTGGTGAAGTTGCAGTTGAGAGAGAAGGATCAGAGAATGTTGTGGTGATGTAAAGAAATGAAGTGAGAGAGCAAGAAAAGGTTAAGATGATTTTGAAATCTCCTCCTCCCTACCTCAAAGGCTTAAGAAAAATGAAGAGGAGGGCAAGTTCAAACACTTCCTCTCGATCTTGAAGCAACTATACATCAACATTCCCCTACTAGAAGCTTTGGAGAAGATGCCTGGGTACGCCAAATATATGAAGGATTTGGTGATAAAGAAATGCACTTTGAGCCAAGAGCTTTCACAAGAGCTCCAACAATATAGGTGCAATCATGAACAAATGCCTTGTTAAAAAACGAGAGGACCCTGGTGTATTGACCATACGTTACACCATTGGTCATTTTGAATTCGCAACAGCATTGTGCAACTTTGGAGCAAGCATTAATCTAATGCCTTTTACCGTGTTAAAAAATCTTTGTCTTGGCACCCGTACTCCGATAAGAACACGATTGCTCATGGTGGATTTAACTATCAAAAAGATGGAAGGAATACTTCTTGATGTTCTTGTAAAGGTTGATAAATTCATCTTTCCCATAGATTTTGTGAACCTTGATTGTGAGGTTGATTTCGAGGTGCCCATTATATTGGGAAGACCATTTCTGGCTACCGGGAGAGCCTTGGTGGATATGGATTAGGGTCAACTGTGATTTATAGTCAATGATGTAGAAGTGGTGTTTGACATCCACCAATCCATGAAATATACGGATGAGTTAAAGAGTGAAGTTTGGGCCATTGAAGACTTTTGTTGATGAATGATGACAAAGTCGAGCCACGACGTTAAATAGGGCGCTTCTTGGGAGGCAACCCAAGTATCTTTTATTTTTTTAGATTGTTTTAAGTTTATGTCATTTATTTGACTTGCTGAGTATTAGTTTGATGTTTTTAATTATGTGTTGAGACATTGGATCAGTTATATTATTCTAGATATTGGTGTATTTTGAGTGTGATATGTAGGAACTGATCAACAGCTAAAGAGTTGAAGAAAATAACATTTGGAGTAGCCTCTCTGAGCAGGCCTACAAGTCATAGCTCATACCACAGCTCGTACACATATCTAATAGAGGGAAACAATAATGACTTAAAGTTGACACATACACTACTAGCCAAACTTACATTTCGTAGGGTCCAGAACGAATCGTAAGTAGAGTTTGTAGTGTCCAGGTATGGATTCTGAAAATTTTCTAACCAAGACCTATGAGTCGTAGGAAGCCCTACGACTCATAGTCAGTTACTTTCTCGGATTAAATATTTAAGGGGTCAAAATTCATTTGACCCCTAATTTCCCAATATTTGACCGGTTACTGTCCCCCAAAGCTTCCTCATAAGCCATGTTCATATTCTCCGACCAAATTTTTCATCTTCCATCGAGATTTTCTGACACCATCTCTCTAGGGCTTTTCAGCCTCATTTTCGATCTGTCATTGCATTTTTCTCATTCTTCACTCTCTTAAAAGGTAAGTTTCCTTATTTGATTTAGGCACACTCATGTGGTGATTGTTATTTATTGTTATGATTGTCTGTCTAGTGAGGATTTTGAGTATACCTATGAGAAAATGATGTTAAAGATATGAGAAATTAGGATGTGGTTGATTTAAATTCTTTAGTATAGTTTTGAATGGTGAAATCATTTTTGTTGGTTGAGTATGATGATGTTATATTGACTTTATGAGGGTAATGCATGACTGTGGTTGATAACTTTTTGAAATCATATGGGGTTACAACATAAGGTTGTTAGTGTATGTTTAAACATGATTATTCGAGATGTCCTTGTTTGTACTTGTGTTAGGACTCTCTTGAATCTCCGTGATTGTGTGTTGTTGATGATGATTGTAAGTTTTGTGATCAATTTTTCTTTGGGTATTCCTCGAATGTGTTTTGGATTTATTGTTGTATTGAGTTGATCATGCATAGATTTTTGGGGGATAAATGTTGATTTGGAGTTTGTCATGATTAAGTAATGGGATTGATTATGTGTTTGAGATAGTGTGAATTCTTGCTTTGATGCTATTTAAGTTTTTATTTTGGATACTCTGTGGTTCTTGCGGGAAGGTTGTAGGCAACACAGGTGCCTTCTATTTTCTGCTACAAGGACCCATTATAAGTCATAGGACACCTAACGAGTCGCAGTGACCCCTCATAGGAGGCAACAGTCACCCGAGGTTCCTTAACACTTACCATATGAGACCCAACTACGACTCATAGTGCCTACTACGAATTATGAGGGACTCATTGGACCTGCCTTGTTCTGAATGGTATTATGTTCCCTATTACGAGCCCAGAATATGACTCGTAGGTCAACCTATGAGTCATACCTGAGCCTCGTATCTAGGATCAAAATGATATTTTTCAAGAACCTTTGCACTATGAGGTATTGCCCTACGAGTCGTACCTATACCAGGTATCTGGAAACCTGCTACTAATTCAGTGAATTTTTTTGTGTTTCTTTTGTTGCTTCTTTTATCTTCTTTGTTATTTGCTTAGTTGTTTGCTGTTTTAACAAATATTATGATGCTCACATTGCGGTTTGTGTTGTCAATTTACAGGTACAATGCCTCTGAAAGACAAACAAGCCATACAGGCCTTTAGGAGGAAGTTAGAGGATGAATCCTCCAAAATAGAATAGTATAAGGGATATATGGAAGTCCATAGAGTCTGAATTGACCCCGAGGCAAATATGCCTCAACCTTGCGGCCGCACTGCTCGGGCCCTGGTAGAGGTTGAGAGACCCTCCCAGTTTGACGAGGAGGGTAATGGAATTGGGTCTTGTAGTAGTTTGCCACAAATGAATCTAACTCACACTGAGACAGAATCAGAGGAGGGCTCACATGCTTAGCAGGAGGAGGTAGAGTCACAACCCCCGGCCGATTCAAGATGGGGAGTTCCAAGAGTGCACATGATCTATGATGAGGGATTGGAGATGAAAGGGCAAGGGATACCTATCAGGCAGTTCCAAGAGGAGTCAATGTTGAATGACTCTAGGTTGGATAGGGTACCAGGGTTGTATGTAGAGATTGACAGACTCGAACTCCGATGGACTTCGCAGTGATTGGGAAAATATGCCCCTTATTTGGTTCAAGAGTATTATGCAACATATTATGCTACTTTGCTTCGAGGCCTGCCCAAGAACAAGAAGGCTATTGATCATCCTAGACTATGAGTAGTTTTGGTCAGGGGTCAGAGAGTTGATATTTCTGAGGAGACCATTCGACTGGTTCAGTTCGGGCCCAACTACAGAGTGCCTCTTTCCATCGTAGAGTATGATAGCAGAATTTCAAAGATTTGAAAAGCGGTGAACGAAAAGGATGTTAGGGTCAAAACCAAGCTACTTCGATGGACATCCAGCCAAATATGCGAGGAGGGTCTTGAGCCTATGTGGGTCACAAACTACACTAATCAGATCGTGAAAGCCCACCTCTCCTTCTGGGCCAAGTTTTGGTGGTCTATTATCTATTGGCATATCAGGATGACTTTTACAGTTAATGTGATCATATTGGAGCGAGTAGTACTACCAGCCAACATTTTAGCTGGCTACGAGATTGATTGGGCTCGAGTCAAGGCTGAGCAGACACACGAGTCCACTGTCAAGACTATCACCTCACTGCCATTCCCTATCTTAATCCACCATTTGTGCAGTGTAACATGTGTTCATGTTGACCCCCACCAGGACTCGTATGTAGAGACCACACACACCATGGATCCCATCCTGATCAAGATTAATGAGAACTTGGTGGCCTACAACAACCAGCTTCTCTTTCACTACCAGATCCATTCTCGGTTGATCCTCAGGCTCAAGAGCCGACTCTAGCCACCACTAACACTACTCCAGCTACCGCAAAGCCATCTCGGGCTATTAAGATTGAGGAGATGCCATCTTCCAGCAACCTGCACCAGCACCTTCTAGTATACAGGTTGATTCTTTTATGTCTGCTATTGATTTTCAGGCATTAGTGCGCAGGGTCACCACGACGGAGTTCCAGTTGCAGAGGTTAGCTGGCCAGATCAGACCATGGATCTGTTTGACAGCCCAGAACTCAGAGGAGAGGTCCAAGACATTCACTCATGAGTTGATAGATGAGAGAGTCAAAGCAGTGTATGCCAGACTAGATGCCTTCGAGGATCGAGTCTAGAAGTGGCTCGCGGATGCCCGGCCTGCTGACATGAGCGTGGTGACAGAGGAGTTGGCTAAGTTCAAGACCGACTTGTTGAAGATGTTAGCGACCTCCATACTAGTCCTGGAGGTGGCACCGGTAGGTCATGATATATTTGACTTATTCGAGGATCTTCCACATGCCCACGAGAAGAGGCCCCTCGAGACTAACAACATAGTGGTGAGCTAGAAAAGGACCAGACCTGATGAGGAACAGTAGCACTAGAGGAGGAGCCAATACCAGATGAGGTGGTACAGGAGTCCCTAGCTCTGGCAGTATACAGAGGGATCGGGAGAAGAGGATAATGCAAGGAGAGAATAGTTCACAGGCTGCTGCAGCCCATACCACCGAGGAGGTGACAGAGGCCCAGGAACCCCAGGACCAGACAGATGCCAGTGCTTGAGCACCATGTGTTTGATGTTTTGACCCTTGTACTTATTTTATATTCATGGATACTTTGTCCTTTGTGTTAGACAATATTTTGTTTTTGTTAGTTTGTGGATACTTTTAAATATTGTGTTTTGAATGTTGTTTTTAACCATGTTTTGGATGTTTGGTTTTAACTTTTGTCTTTTGAGATGTGTGTGTGTGTGTGTGTGTATGTGTGTGTGTGTGTGTGTGTGTGTGTGTGTGTGAAGTTATGGATTATGGTGAAGTCTGAGTAACCTCAAGTCCATAACTTTCTGTATTTTTTTATCCCAAGGTTTTCTTTCTGTGCTTCTTTTTTCTTGTGGATGTTTTATTTTCTGTTGAACCGACATGTTTAGGTGGTGTAGATAATTTCTAGATATATAGTAGTTACTGTCTTTTGGCATATATACAATCTTGAAATGCTTTCTGAATGTTTCAAAAATTTGGCACCCTCAAAATTTTTGAGATTGTTGGTTATTATTGCAATCTTGCATATGATTATCTGACAATGTTTATTTCGATAATGAGAAGGCAAGTTGATACTTGAAGCATGACCTATGAGTCTATACTTGATTGTGTATGCAATGCCATATGTGTGTGAGCTTATTTTTCCACGTTCATGTATTATGTATAGACTCAGAGGTTTCCTTATTACTCTAAGATTGGACTGGTGATGTGGTTGATTGGGAAAGGAGCTTAGGCCATTGTTCTTTTAGTGAAGTCCACTTTTGCCTAAATAACCTACCAAATATGATAGTTTATCCCTTGTTCCAATGGATTGAGCTTTTCATGCACCTCTTCTTTCTTGACACCTAGCTAGCCCAAGCTTGTTTTGTAAAATACCTTGATATTTGCCCTGGTCTATCCTTGAACATGCAAACTTTTATTGAGGCTAAAAGCCTAAGTTGAGGGTGGCTACAAATGGTGGCTCTGGTTTGGGGAATAGATATTATGCGCTTCACCTCAGGCTAAAAGCCTAAGTTGAAGGTGACCTTTATTGTGGTCAAGTAATGAAAATGCGGTAGTTAGTTGGGAAAGAAAGAAAAAAAGAAAAAAAAGTCATGTGCTGAGTGAGAAAAACAAAAACAAATGTTGCCTTGGGTTGAAGTGAATGGCTAAATGAGTTCAAAAACAAGGGACAACTGTAAAAGAGAAAGAAAACACACTGGAAAAAGCTTGAAAAAGGAGAATAAGGGAAGATTTAGTGAAAATGGTTAAGTTATGAAGGTAAGAGTGTTGATAAACATGGTGCAAGGATAACTTTTAGTCACTATTTGCCTAAATTTCCATACCAAAGCCCCATGAGCCTATGTTACAAGCCATTAAGTTCTAAAGTGATCCAAATCCACCTTGTCATCAATCTGGAAGTTGAGTATAGAGGCAAGCCTATGGTGTTAGCCATTTTGCATGAATTTCATTTGTGAGAGTGAGCATGCTTGCACAGTCCCTGAATTTTAAATGCTTTTTGAGTGAGAAAGAGGAACTTTTTTTTTTGTGAGGGCATTGGCATGATATGACTAATTCAGTGATCGTGGATTGCTGATACTCCTTTACTTATCATAGTTCGATCGCCGAATACATCTTGATGCTTTGGTGTGCTTAGTAGCTTTACAGTCAGGTTTTGAAAGTGAGAGTTAGGGTACTTGAATGAGAGGTAAATGATGTATATGCCATAAGAGTAGCTGCTATGTGTTTGTCATTGTCTACTTAGATTGAGTCATTGCTTGAGGACAGCAATAGTTCTAAGTTGAGGTTATTGATGTGCTGTCAAAATACAACACATTTGATGCCTAAAACAAGGGATTTTGTGAGTTCTTAATGCAATATTTTATGGTTTTTATGTGTTTTTATTTTGTTATTGTAGAAAAGATAGGTTGGCATGATTTTGGGAGAAAATTATAGATTTTGCTGAAGTGCAGGACATATGAGTTGTCCCATGAGTCGTAGCTCAAGCTATGAGTCATAAGGTGATCTCGCAACAAGAAACAATGAGCAAAAATTAGAAATCTGCTAAGTGGGAGTCAGCCAACGAGGCCACTCTACGAGTCATAGGTCTCATTATGACTCGTACAGGTGGGTTCATAGCAAGAAACAGAGAGCTAATCATTTGGACTAATAACTGAAGGCCTAGAACACATGAGGAGCATACGAATAGTAACCCAAGCAACAACTCGTACTAGTGGGTCGTAACAGTTAAGTCCAAAATGTAAATTGCCTGATGTGAGACCCAATTATGACTCACTACACGATGTACCTGCTGCCAGCTGTCTTTTCTATTTAATTTTTAGGGTTAAATTGTAAATATTGGTTAAATTGTAAATATTGTAAATACTTTATGATAGGTTTTTCTATAGAGAGGAGAGACCTGAATATATTTGTAAAATCACTTTGAATATTTTCTCTAGGATATTACTAGGGTTTAGTGTAGATTTCAATTTTTCCTTTGAAGACCCACTTTTGGGGATTGAAAATTCACATTGTATTCATTCTCCATTTATTCAAGCTTGTGGTTTGCAACTTGCGGTGCTCTTGTTCTTCATTGTTTTGGGTAAACTCTCAACTATTTCTTCCATTTTTATTGTTGTTGATTTTCCCTTAGCCAAGAGTAGCTAAGCACCCACAACTTGGGGTTATGGAACCATGAGTAGTTGACTTGAAATAACCTAGACTTTGTGCATTTCTTTGATTGGGGTTTTTTCATGTATCATTTATTTCCCTACATCTTGATTGTTGTTTGATGGTGGCCAACACCAAACTCCGCATACTATCACGATCCCGACCAAGGTAGTGACTAATAGGAAAAAGGAAGTAAATTACAGGATTCGATTGATATGTTCTTATCTAATCAACCGAACCTAACCAAGGGGAGGTTGACTGGGACAATGGGTAACGGTTAGTTGGCACACCATGGTTGCCAACCATGTGCCATGGTGAAATTCGACCTTCACCTTCACAAGAGGGCCGGAAGAACCTAAGTGACTGTCCTATATGTGAATTCTCAATTAGAGTTGTGTTGCTAGGGTAATTGAGTCAGCAAGTCATGGGGTACACAATTCCTAAGTTGTCCCTAAATCTGAATGTCTTCCAGCATCGTTAGTTTAATTGTTATGTTTGTTCTTGAATTACAAAGAAAATACCCATTTGGAGATTTTAGTAATCGATGCTTGAAATGATTGGTAGTGGATCTCTATAGTCAAGCCCCGTATTCCCTATGGATTAGACCCTAACCTCCGGTTAGGTTAATTATTGACAGTGACCACTTTCTTATTGGAGCGTGAACATCCCCACATATCCTATGTCCCAGATTGAACTCTTTCTGACTGAAGACATTCTGCAAGCTCTTGTGATCAATGAACACATCCACATGCACTCCATACAAGTAGTGGCGCCAGATTTTTAAGTGCAATCACCACCACTGCCAACTCAAAATCATGGGTCGGATAGTTCCTCTCATGAACTTTAAGTTGTCTGGAAACATAGGCTATATCACTTTCCCCCTCTACATCAGCACATATCCGAATCTGACTCTCAAAGCATCATAATAGATTACAAAGTTCTCTGTCCCATCGGGCAAGGTTAAAACGGGTGCAGTAGTCAGTCTCATCTTCAACTCTTAGAAACTTTTCTCACATTTGTCAGACTACTGAAACTTGACCTTCTTCTTAGTCAATTTAGTCAATGGTGTGGATAAGGAAGAAAATCCATCAACAAATCAGTGGTAGTAGCCTACCAACCCCAAGAAACTCCTTATATCAATCGGAGAGGTTAGTCTAGGCCAATTTTTAACTGCTTTAATCTTTTGAGCATCCACTTGAATACTATCACCGGAGACAACATGGCCTAGGAAAGCCACTGATTTAAGCCAGAACTCACATTTTGAGAATTTTGCATACAACACATGGTCCTTAAGTGTTTGGAGGACAATTCTAAGGTGATTAGCATTCTCCTCCTCATCTTTCGAATACACCAAAATGTCATGATGAACACAATCAGAACATATCAAGATATTGTATGAACACCCTATTAATCAAATCCATTAAGGCTGCAGGTGTATTCGTCAACCCAAAGGAAATGACCAATAACTCAAAATGGCCATATCTAGTCCTAAAGGTTGTCTTTGGAATATCACATTCCCTAACTTTCAACTGATGATAGCCAGATCTGAGGTCTATCTTTGAGTAACAAGAAGCACCCTGTAGTTGGTCAAACAAATCATCTATCCTTGGGATAAGATATTTATTCTTTATCGTGACATGTTTAGTTACTTATAGTTAATACACATTTTGAGGGAGCATCTTTTTTTCGCACGAATAAGAAAGAGGCATCCCAATGAGAAACACTCACCTTATAAAGCCCTTCTCTAACAGATCTTTCAATTGTTCTTTCAACTCAGCGGGTACCATCATATAAAGTGGAATTGAGATAGGCTGGGTATTAGAAAGAACATCAATCCCAAAGTCAATCTTAGTATCAGGAGGGACTCTAGGCAGACCCTCAGGAAACACTTTAGGAAACTTATTCACAATCGGGATGGACTCAAGAGTAGGAGACTTAACATCATCAGATTTAACCTGCACCAGGTGATAGATACATCCTTTAGAAATCATCTTTATAGACCTAAGGTATGGGATAAACTTTCCCTTAGGTACAACAGAATCACCCTTCCTCTCTAGAATTGGTTCATTTAGGAACTAAAACTTAACGGTTCAGGCTCTACAATCAACGGTGACATAACAGGCGTGAAGCTAATCAATGCCAAGGATCACATCAAGGTTAGTCATCTCTAACTCAACCAAATCAATAATAGTATCCCTAAAATGGATGGACACTACACATGCTCTATGGACTCTCTCAGCTTGAATAGACTCACCCACTAGAGTAGAAATATCTAAGGGTTCAAGAAGACTCTTAGGAGTTATATCAAATCTACTGGCCACAAAAGGAGTTATAAAGGATAATGTGGCACTAGGATCCACAAAACATAACAATCAAGAGAAAAGACTGAAATCATACCCGCCACAATATCTGGGGAGTTCTTCTGATCATGACGATTACCCATGGCATACAAATGGTTGGTGGCTCTAGTTGCGCCTAATGTAGTACCTCTCTGGTTTCCTTTAGCTGGCGGGGCTGGTGAAGAAGATTGAGCCTGGTCAACCCAATTTGGACACTCTCTCTAATAATCATCCACTTGGCCACAGTAGTAGCATACATCACTCCCCTCATGGCATTTCCTCAAGGGCAATTTTACACACTTACCACATGCCAGTTTACCTAGTGAACCTTGAGCCACACTGGATTGTGATTGAGATCCATGGGCTCTAACATTCTAGGACCTCTGATCATTCCTGATTTTAGGCATAAGTGCACTAGAAGATGATGGTGTTGGTTCTGCCTGAAATCTACTTCCATTATCCTTCTTTCCAACCTCATAGTTAGATGTTTTAACATTTTTACTTTTGAACTCGTCTCTATCATGCTGCCTCTCCTCATCATCCTGTTGCACAAAGGTCATCAATTTCCCAATATACATATCACTCACAAGCATTTCTCCCTCCCATTTCTCTGCGGCCCTTTGTTCAGCCCATCTACACACATTCCCATTCTCCCCCTCATATCAGAAAACATGTTCGGAGCATATCGAGACAATTGTGTAAACTTTAGCCCAAACTCTTACACAATCATAAAGCGTTGTTTCAAGTTCAAGAACTCTCTTACCTTTGCATCTCTTCATTATCTAAGGATGAAGAGCTCGAAGAAAGCTTCCTCTAACATAGCCCAAGTTAGCACTGGGGCATCCTATCCTCTACCTTTCTTCCATTGGTCGAACCAAAGACTGGCCATACCTTTGAGTTGGTAAGCAACCAGCTCAACCTTATCAACATCAACCACATGCATCACTTTGAACTCTTTCTGAAGCTCCTCCACATAGTTCTCTGGATCCTCAGTGGATGCAGACCTTGTGGACTTAGGCAGGTTCATCCTTAGTAATTCTCGAACTCTAGATGTGTCATGTGCATCCTGTCTAACCGCTCTTTGTCTCGCAGCAGGTGCTGTGACAGCTTGGGCTAGAGTTTTAATAGCCTGGCAATGTTCAATATTGGAGACGCATCTTGCGAGGACTGCTCAAAAGGGACAGTTGGTTCTACAGGCTCCTCATGTCCTTGAGGCTCAGATAGGTTAACATTCTATCTTGCGGGATGCCCTCTACCTCTGACAGCTCTTCTCGGAGGCATGATCACTACTTTGCAATGCGCAAAGCACGAATTAGAAAAGGACTTTCATAGAGCATAACTCTATAGCACAATTTAGAACATGAAAGAAGCGAAACAATTCCTAAATGTCCTATAGCCTCCAAATTATGGATGTGGAGCTCTTCATAGCAATAATAAGGACTTTGCTAGACATGACTTCATAGACTCTCTAGGACTCTTGAACTCGTGCTCTGATAACAAGTTTGTCATGCCCTGTTGGGATACCCTTGACGTGGCCGGCACCTAGAGACTATTGCTAGTCCCCAAGCGAACCACTTGGCCTTATCACATCCACCCAATCAATAAACTCTAATAATCAACAGAAGGCATGAGGAATTAAATGGACATATCATCATGTATTCTCAAAAGAATATAATAAGTAAAACGGCTAGTAGAAAGAACTGGTTTAACAAGTTTTACAATCAACATTCGACTCTAGTTTATGAAGCCTCTATCACTATAAGGTGCTGCCAATGACAAATCTATGACTACTTTAATCAAAATAAAGCTAATCAAGTCTAACTCCAAAGCAATATGAAATAAATATAATGAATCCTCTAGATCCTCAATGATGCGCTTGTTGATGATCTCTAATCCCTGTATCTGCATCATAAAATGATGCAATGCTGAGTAGCGTCAGTACCGGTATTTATGGTATATAAAATAGCTGAATGAAACAGAAATAGGTAGAATAATATGGAACAATATCAACTCAGAATAACCAACCATCAACATGTCAAATGTCTATCTAAAGTAAGATTCAGAGTATACAAGTGACCCATCAACCAATCCAACCTCATCAATCAAATTACACTCAACTAAATGGAACTCAACATTACTCATCTCATCTCATCTCGACTCAGAGTACAAAATGTGAGAACTTTTTGGGAGTTTCTCTTATTCGACAATAATCACTTATGAGCCAGTGATTGTACAACAAGCTGCCATTGTTACCACATCCGTTCCGTACTTGCCAGGTAGAGAACGAAGCGAAACTATAATGGACAAGTCCAAAATGGAGACGACAATCTATAAGTCCTCTATTGTTTCAAGGACTTCTATCCAGAGGGAACCTCAAAATAATGTGATGGTCCTCATCCTCACCTACGCTTGGCTACATAGTTTGAAGAGTGTGAGTTAGATTAACTTTTACTTTTTCGATGCTCGTACTCCTCCCAAGACTCAATGCTCATAAGTGTAATACCCTATAAAATTATTGAAATGCCCCTAGAACATAATCATGTGCATAATGTGTCTTCCCAAGCTCCGATGGAAAATTCAAGACCAAACTTGTGATCAACGCGAAGAATTGAGTGGAGAAATGGTCTTGACCAAATTTTAGAGCAATAGGGTCAAAATATAATTTTTGTTAATTAATTCAGAGACAGTGTCGATCCGTGCCCCTAGCGCGACGCAGACAGGGCACGGAGTGATACTTACATATATTTTTTTTAAAAATTTTGATGGGAAGTTATAAATTCGTTCGGAGGAATTTTTACTGAAATACACTGATCTGCACCCCTAGCGCGTCGCTAACCAGTGCATGATTTTTGAATATTTTTCTTTTAATTTTGAGAAAGGTATTTTGGTCATTATCAACCTATTTTATGTCCCAAAATATGTTTTAAATCTTTTTATTCATACAATGGGTTTTAAAATCCCTAAGTCTAAAGTGTGTTCTTGAGAGAGGAAGAAGAAAGGGTTTGAAGGTTTAGGGATTGAGGATCAAATTCTTGTTGAAGGTTAGTACAATCTTCATCCCAGGTATGTAAAGGCTACTAAAAACATGAGATTATTCTCCCATGTACCCCATGATTGAATTAGGTTGAATAGTTGAGGGTGATGGGTCCTATATATGAAGTTCTTGAATGTTATCTTGAAAATTATCATTAATTTATATATATATTTCTTAAATTGATGATCATAATAACTTGAATTAATGGTTTGCGTGTATAATTGTATGTATTAATGATTTACATGTATAATTGTATGATTATGTATATATCCTACATGATTTACTTGCTAAAGACTTCAAGAATGAACTTAGGGTAATGTCTAGAGCCTTGACTGTTTGGATGTATTGTTTGCTATGATACGAGTCCTGAGGTGAATGTATTGATGACTGAAGTTGATGCTATTAGTTTCCTTAGAGTCTAAATGAGATTGAAATTAACCTTTAAAGAATGATCCTACTCTTTGTGTTGATAGATGATGAGATGAGTAGAGATATCTCGCCCGTAGAGGCTAGGTGACGGAAATCCTTGATTGATTGATAGTTTTATGAGCAATTTGAGTCATGAGAGTAGTATTGAGCACTGAAATGGGTAAGAGAAAGTCCCACTCGCACTCATTAACTATGTGGCCAGTGTAGGAGAGGATTGGACGGTGAAAACGGATGTTTACTTTGTCCCGCAGAGGACTTGACATACTTTTGGATCCACAGATAGACTCGTCTTTTAACCCATCAAGGTACTAGATGGATGTGGCAACGATATCCCTTCATTGTATCATCACCGACTCATAGGTGGTGGGTGTCAGTTAGAGAAACTCCAGATAGGTTCTATGTTGATAGTACTCTAATTTTGATATGGTAGTAGTTTTGATTGATAGTGATATGATAGAGTCCTATTCCTCATCATGAGTTGAGATTGAGTAACCGATGAGTTGGTGTCATATCATATTGTCTTGCCTGTACTGTTCACTTTAGCCCATTTTACATATGGTACATTCTACGTACTAATGCTGCTTTAGCGCTGAATCATTTTGTGATGCAGATTCTCGAACTGAGACTTGGTGAGTCCTCCCCTGCATTCGGAGGATGTCCTTATTTCCCTTCATATTGTTTTGAATTATTTTATTGGATTGTGGTAGCCATGGCCTATCACAATACCTTCTTAGACAGTAATTACAGAGACTTCATAAACACAAAGGGATGATAGATGCTGTTGGGTTCTTTTCTCTATTTTCTTTTTAAAATACGTCCTTTTGTTAATCTCGTTTCATGTGATAGACCTTATTGGTGAGTCTTGTAGCCTACTGATGGTTAAGGTTAATTCTTTAATGTCTTCCGCTGATCGACCGATTGACTGAATTTGATAAGACTAGGTGGTTCGCTTGGGGCTAGCAATAGTCTCCGAGTGCCAGTTAGGCCTAGGGTACCCTCCCGAGACGTGACAAACTTGGTATCAGAGCCTAGAGTTTGAGTGTCCTAGGGAGTCTATGAAGCAATGTCTAGTAGAGTCTTGTTTATAGGTATGTTGTGCATCACACTTCATAAGCAAGAGGCTATAAGACATTAGGAAGTGTTACCCTTTTTCTATGATCTGAGTTCGTGTGATAGAGTTTAACTTTATGGAAATCCCATTTTAATTCGTGCATGACACATTTGTAGAAATGTTGCTGAAGAGAACAACTGCTCAGAGAGATGCCTCAGCCCAAGCTACTGCAAATGCTCAACTAGAGATCCTTGTTCAGACAGAGCCGAGGAGTCGGAGACAACCTGCCAGGATTACTGAGGTCCCACAGACACCCCCTGCACCACCCCAGCTAGCTCTCACTATAGAGTTTAGGGGAGCCATCACTATGATGACTCAGCTAGTGGCCTCTCAGGGCAATAGTCGGGGTCCTCAGGCTCCTAGTTCTAGCTCACAGGAGTCGTCAGCTATAACTTTAATCAAAGATTTCTTGTGGATGAAGCCACCGGTGTATACGGGGTCGAAGGTGGAGGAGGAGCCGCAGAATTTCATTGACGAGATGTATAAGGATCTAAAAGCTATGCATACCAACGAGATTGAGGGAGTGGAGATTTCTTCTAACTAGCTGAAAGATATTGCCAATATTTGGTACAACCAATGAGAGGATAGTAGAGGTAAGGATGCAAAGCCTACAGAATGGGAAGAGTTTGAAGCTGCTTTCCTCAACCATTTCTTCCCTCAATAGTTGAGGGAGGTGAAGGTTGATGAGTTTATGAACTTGAAGCAAGGAGGAATGACCGTTAAGGAGTATAGTCTTAAGTTTATTAAACTGTCTAGATATTCTTTGGAGATGGTCCAAGGCATGAGGGTAAGGATGAGGAAGTTTGTGTCTGGCTTGGGCAGGCATATGCAAAAGGAGTGCAAAGTAGCTTTGTTAATCCCTAGCATGGACATTTCCAGGATTATGGCGTATGCCCAACAGACAAAAGAGGATAAGGAAAGAGATAAATAAGAGTAGATAAATAAAAAAAGCAAAATTAGCAGGGCATGAGCCTTGTCAGCAAAGGTTCCCGAAAAGACCCTCTCATCATGCACCCCCAGTAGCGAGTGCGCCCGTCCACCAAACAGGTATGATCAGAAGTCTTATGGTTACCAAAATTTCAGGGCTCAAGGTACACAATCTTAGGCTAGTATGACCCTAGGTGCCAAGGGAAAGCCACCTTGTGATAAGTGTAGTAAGCTCCATTTGGGTGAGTGCCATGTGGTTAAGGATGTTTGTTATTCATGTGGACAAACTGGTCACTTCCAGTATGAGTGTAAAAAAAAGAGACGAGGTAAAGGGAGCAGTAGAGCACAATCCTTTGCAACACCCCTAGTTGGCAATCATCAGAGGGGTACTACTACAAGTATAGGAGGCGGGACGAACTATCTTTATGCTATGGGTAATCGACAGGATCAGGAGGCCACCTCAGATTTTGTTACGGGTATGCTTCGAGTCTTTACTTTTGGTTGTTATGCATTGCTTGACCTAGGTGCCACTTTGTCTTTCGTGACCCCTTATGTGGCTGGTATGTTTGGGATTCTCCTAGAGTGTTTTCTTAAACCTTTTGTTGTTTCCACTCCTACTGGTGAGTCTATATTAGCTAAGAGGTTTACAGGGATTGTATAATATACATTTATCAAAGAGATACCTTACCTAACTTGGTAGAATTGGAGATTGACTTTGATGTGATACTTGGCATAGATTGGCTTTACCCTTGTTATGCTTTTGTTGATTATAGAACCCGAATTGTTAAGTTTCAATTTCCGAATAATCCTATTCTAGAGTGGAAAGGGAGTTCTCTTTCACCCAAGGTCAAGTTAATCTCCTCTCTTAGAGCTAGAAAGTTAATCCCGAAAAATTGTATTTATCACCTCGTGCGAGTTAAGTCTGATGATGTTGAATCTTCTACTCTTGAGTTAGTCCTGATTATGAATGACCTTCCTGGGGAGTTTCCTGATGATATACCTAGAGTCCCTCCTGATAGGGAGAATGACTTTGGGATTGATGTTCTTCTCGAGACCCAACCCATTTCAATTCCACCTTATAGAATGGCCCCCGCTGAATTGAAAGAATTGAAAGAGCAATTGAAAGACTAGTTAAAGAAAGGTTTCATAAGGCCTAGTGTCTCTCCTTGGGATGCTACTATCCTATTTGTGAGTAAGAAAGATGGGTCTCTGAAAATGTACATAGAATACAATAAAGAATAAGTATCCTCTCCCCAGGATATATGATCTATTTGACCAACTTCAGGATGCTACTTGCTTCTCCAAGATAGACCTCAGATCGAGTTACCTTCAATTGAAGGTGAGGGAAAGTGATATTCCAAAGACAACCTTTAGGACATGGTATGACAATTTTGAGTTCTTGGTCATGTCCTTTGGGTTGATTAATGCACCTACAACTTTCTTAGATTTGATGAATAGAGTAATCAGACTGTATCTTAACATGTTCGTGATTGTATTTACTGATGACATTCTGGTGAATCCTAAGGATGAAAAGGAACATGCTAATCATCTTAGAGTGGTTTTATAAACTCTCAAAGAGCATGAATTATATGTGAAGTTTTCAAAGTGTGAGTTTTGGCTCAAGTCTATGGCCTTCCTATGCCATATGGTTTAAGGGGATGGTATTCGGGTGGATACCCAGAAGATTGAAGCGGTTAAGAATTAGCCCAGACCCACCTCTCCGACGAAAATAAGAAGTTTCTTGGGATTGTCAGGCTATTATCGTAGATTTATTGAGGGCTTCTCTTCTTTGTCAGTACCATTGACTAAGCTGACTCAGAAGAAGGCTAAGTTTCAATGGTCGGATAAATGTAAGAAGAATTTCCAAGAGTTAAAGGCTAGACTGACTACAACACCAATTTTGACTTTGCCCAACGGGACGAAGGCTGTGATATATTGTGATGCATCTAGACTTGGACTGGGTTGTGTTCTAATGCAAAGAGGGAAGGTGATAGCTTATGCTTCCAGACAACTTAAGATCCATGAGAAGAACTATCCAACTCATGATCTCGAGTTAGCAATTGTGGTGTTCGTGCTTAAGATTTGGCATCACTATTTGTATGGAGTACATGTGGACGTGTTCATTAACCACAATAGTTTGCAATATGTATTCAGTAAGAAGGAGCTCAACCTGCGACAGAGGAGATGGTTGGAGTTGTTCAAAGACTATGACATGAGCATTCTCTACCACCCAGGAAAAGCTAATATTGTTGTTGATGCTCTTAGCAGGTTGTCTATGGGTAGCACTACCCATGTGGAGGAAGGGAATTAAGAATTAGCGAAGGAAGTACATAGACTAGCTCAATTGAGGGTGCAACTTGAGGAGAGTAATGAAGGCGAGGTCAATGTTTAGAATAGGTCTGCTTCATCTTTAGTGTCAAAAGTGAAGGAAAAGCAAGACCAAGATCCTATCTTGTTCTAATTGAAAGAAATGGTTCACAAGCAGAAGGTTATGATTTTCTCTAGAGGGGGAGATAGGCTATTGAGGTACCAAGGTAGATTGTGTGTGCCTGATGTTGATGGTGTTCGAGAGAGGATCATGGCCGAAGCTTATTGCTTCAGATATTCTATCTATCCTAGTTCCACCAAGATGTACCATGACTTGAGAGAAGTTTATTGGTGGAATGGAATAAAGAGGACATTGCTGATTTCGTCTCTAAGTGCCACAATTATCAACAAGTCAAGGTTGAACATCAGAGATTGTGTGGATTGGCTCAGAATTTTGAAATTTCTAAGTGGAAATGAGAGATGATCAACATGGATTTCATTATCAGCTTACCAAGATCCTGAAAGCAGTGTGATTCGATATGGGTGACTGTGTATACGATTACTAAATCAACCCACTTCTTGGCAGTCAAGACCACCAATATGGCTGAGGAGTATGCCTGGTTATATATTCGTGAGATTGTGAGGTTACATTGGGATCCCTTGTCTATCATCTTGGACAGAGGAGCTCAATTCACCTCCCAATTTTGGAGATCTTTTCAGAATGGATTAGTGCGAAAATGAATTTGAGTACAACCTTCCATCCTCAGACAAATGGGTAGGCAGAGCGGACTATTGAGACTTTGGATGATATGTTGAGAGGTTGAGTCATTGACTTCAAAGGGTATTAGGATGATCATCTGCCATTAATTGAATTTGCATACAACAATAGCTACCATACCAGCATCCAGATGGCCCCTTACGAAGCTTTGTATGGGAGGAGAGGTAGATCACCGATTGGCAGGTTCGAGGTTGTTGAAGCTGAATTGATTGGATCTGATCTTGTCCACCAGTCCATGGAGAAGGTAAAAGTCATCAGGGAATGGTTGAAGACTACACAAAGTCACCAAAAGTCTATATGAATGTGAGGAGAAGGGACTTGGAATTTGAGGTGGATGATTAGGTGTACTTGAAGATGTCACCTATGAAGGGTGTCATGAGGTTTGGTAAGAAAGGGAAGTTGAGTCTACGCTATATTGGACCATACCAGAATGTGAGGAGGATTGGAAAGGTCGCTCATGAGTTAGACCTACCTTACGAGTTAGATGGAGTTCATATGGTATTCCATGTTTCAATGCTGAAGAAATTTTTGGGAGATCTTGCTTTGGAAATTCCAGTCCAAATCCTATGAGGAAATTCCAGTCCAAATCCTTGATCGACAAGTTCGTAAGTTGAGGAACAAGGAGATAGCCTCCGTTAAAGTTCTGTGAAGGAACCAATTTATTGAGGAAGCTACATGGGAGGCTGAAGAAGAAATGAAAATCAAATATGGGCACCTGTTCATGCGGAATGACGATGATGTCGAAAGTAATGTTCCTATCCTTAACGCTCTTGAAGTTCCCATTCTCGAGTTGATGTGTTAATTCTATTCTTGAGTCTAAGATAGAGATATAGAAAGTGATAGATAGTTGAGAGTTCAAGAGTCCTCGAGTGAGGAGTGAGATGAGTTTTGAGTCGATTCATGCCTTCATTCTACCTTTACTCATCATACGAGGATGAAGTATCCCAAGGGGGAGATAATATAACACCCCGTAAAATTATCAAAATTCCCCTAAAACGTAATCATGCACATAACGCGTCTTCCCAAGTTCCAATGGAAAATCTGAGATTGGATTTGCGATTAGCGCAAAACATCAAGTGGAAAAATGGTCTTGACCCAATTTTAGAGCAACCAAGTCGAAAAATAATTTTCACTAATCAATCGGAGACAGTGTCGATCTCCGCCCCTGGAGCGACGCGAATAGGGCACAGAGTGACACTTATATATCTTTTTTTACATTTCGATGGGAAGTTATAAATTTGTTCAGAGGAAATTTTATGAAAATTACACTGGTCCACACCACTGGCGCGTCGCGAACCAGTGCATGATTTTCAAGTATTTTTCTTTTAATTTTGGGAAGGGTATTTTGGTCATTCTCAACCCATTTTCAAGTCCCAAAATGTGTTTAAAGCTTTTTATTTGTATGAAGGGTTTCAAAACCCACTTATTTTTTCCAAGTCTAAAGCATGTTCCTGAGAGAGGAAGAAAAAGGGGTTTGAAGGTTTAGGGATTAAGGATCAAATTCTTATTGAAGATTAGTACAACATTCATCCCAGGTATGTAAAGGCTATCCAGAACATGAGATTGTTCTCCAATGTGCCCCATGATTGAATTAGGTTGAATAGTTGAGGGTGATGGGTCCTATCTGTGAAGTTCTTGAATGTTATCTTGAAAATTATCTTTAATTTCTATATATTTTCTGAAATTGATGATCATCATAACTTGAATTAATGGTTTACATGGATAACTGTATGGTTATGTATATATCCTGCATGATTTTCTTACTAAAGGCTTCAAGAATGAACTTAGGGGTAATGTCTAGAGCCTTGACGATCTGGGTGTGTTGTTTGCTATGTCTGGGTCTTGAAGTGAATGTATTGATGACTGAAGTTGATGAGATTAGTGTCCTTAGAGTCAAAATGAGATTGAAATTAACCTTTAAAGAATGATCCTACGCCTTAAGTTGATAGATGATGAGATGAGTTGAGGTATCTTGCTCGTAGAGGCTAGGTGATGGAAATCCTTGATTGATTGACAGTTTTATGAGCAAGTCGAGTCATGGGAGGTGTATTGAGCCAGAAATGAGTAAGAGTGAGTCCCACTCGTACTCATTACCTATGTGGCTAAGGTAGGAGAGGATTAGACCGAAACTGGATGTTTCCTTTGTTTCGCAGAGGACTTGACCAAATTTTGGATCCACCGATAGACTCATCCTTTACCTTGGCAAGGTATTGGATGGATGCGGAAATTACATCTCATCGTTGTGTCATCAATGGCTCATAGGTGATAGTTATTAGTTAGAGAAACTCCCAGATAGGCTCCATGTTGATAGTATTCTAATGTTGATGTGACAGTATGGTTTTGATTGATCATGATGTGATAGAGTCCTATTCCTTATCCTGAAATGAGATTGAGTAACCGATGAGTTTGTTTCATATCATATTGTTTTGCCTATACTAATTACTTTAGTCCATTTTACATATGATACATTCCACGTACTAATGACCCTTTGGCTCTGCATTATTTTCTGATGCAGATTCTGTAGACTGAGAACTTTAGCATATGAATCATTGAGGTTCACAGATTCCTGGACAGAGACTTGGTGAGTCTTCCCCTGCATTCGGAGGATGTCCTTATATTCCTTCCTATTGTTTTGAATTATTTTATTGGATTGTGGTAGTCGTGGCTTGTCATGATACCTTCTTTGACAGTAGTTATAGTGAATTCATTGACACAAAGAGATGATACATAATGTTGGGGTTCTTTTCGCCTCTTTCTTTTTAACCTACGTCCTTTTGTTAATCTCGCTTCATGTGATAGACCTAATTGATGACTTTTGTAGCCTACTGATTGTTAAGGTTAATTCATTAATATCTTTCGTTGATCGACTGATTGAACGAATATGATGAGACTAGGTGGTTCACTTGGGGGCTGGCAATAGTCTCCAAGTGCCAGTTATGCCTAGAGTACCCTCCCGGGGGGTGACAAAAAGACAATCTACCCTAATCAAACTATCTCAATCAGCCTCGTAGAGGCACTCATCATTTAATTAGTCTCGTAGAGACTCTCATCATCTTATCAAATCAACATATCAATCAATAGCTCAAGGCTTAGAGAAATCATTAGGAAACAATTGAATAGAAAAATCATTAGAGTTCATTTATGGAGACTCATAGGACCATCAAGTTCTATCAACTCATCATTCTCACATCACAATCACAATTGACAATTCTCAAATCAAAGCTCTAGATTCAATCTCTAGGTTCATTCATGCATGCTTTCAAAAATAATCATGTAGGGTTTATACAATATCTCATTGAAAAGTGTCAATTCAAGAAAACAAGTTTATGAAAATTATCAACATATGAAAATACATGTAATTAATATAATTTTCAAGAAACCCCATCAAGAATCATGTATGTAGACTCACTAGACTTTCAACTCTTCTATGACCATCTATGAGACACATGGGAGAATAATCCCATGCTTTTAGCTTAGCCTCAATCTCATGCTTTAGTTTAGCATTACATACCTAGGGTGAAGATTGAACGATCAATCTTCAAGAATTCTCCCTTGAATTCTCCAATCTTACATTCTTGTCTTCTCCTCTCAAGCCCTAACTTTCTGCAAGATTTAGAAAGGACATAAAATGAGAATTTAGACCCTTTTATGCTCATAAATACCTATTTTGATTGTGTAATGAGTTTAGGAGGGGTTGAAAATTATCGGGAATGCCCCTCACAAAAATTAGAAAAATGTCAACTTTGGAATACCCAGTCCATGATGCGGACTTGGCGCGCACCAGTATAATTTTTTTCAAAAAAATTCTGAATGAGTTTTTCCAATCTTGTCAATTTTTTTAAAAAAAGATTGTCAAATTTGCAACAGGATTAATATTACAAACAAAATTTTGAAGAACACTAATTTTCTCGAAGGAAACCTTTGATCTTGGAACCATGATGCTTGTTCTTGAGAAAGAATTTTTTTTGATAAAGTTCTTTGAGTGGAAGAACTTAAAAAAATATTGGTTGAAGAGCTTCTCTTTAATTCTTGAATTCAAGCCCTTTAATTCTTGAATTCTTGCCTTAAAACTTTAAAGTTCTTGATGAAGAACCTAATTATTGAAGAAGAACAAAAAAGAAATCGTTTCTTGAATTTCTTAGATTTGTTTTCTTGAAAACCCTATGGTTATGATTTAAGGTGTCCCTAGAAATTCATGATAGATGAAGAAATTTGTGTTAGAAGATTGAAATCTATGGAGAAAAATTTACCTTGATGTAGAATCTTGAAAGAAACTCTAACTTAATATGGTTCTTGAAAATTCTTGAGCATTCAAGTTTAGGAGTGAAGGAGAGAATTTTAATAATGAAAAACTGATTTTCTATATGTTTAGGGACATTAAAATAATTTCTCAAAGATTTACAAGGTAAAAATACCCTAAAAATATTTAAAAAGGTGTTGTTTCACAGATCCATCGTGGACCTCGAAAAGATTTGTGGATCTCCAATAAAATGATCATAACTTATTACTCCAAATTCAGAATGAGGCAAACTTGATGATGTTGAAAAGAAGACTCGAAGACCTTTAATTTAATAGGTTATGAGAAATCTATCACTTTATATTTTAGGAGATATGATCATTTGTCCTTACATGAACCTATGCGAAAACTTAGTCAATAGAAATTCTTTGAACTAGGCTTTGGTGTAAAAAAATCTCTTATGACCCTAAACCACATTTAATACACTTTAAATACTTATAAATTTATTCTAACATGTAAACACAATTCAAATTCATTGGATCACCTAACATTTATAAAATCTTATACCAAAAACTCAATCGATTAGGAAGCTTTTAACTCAACTTTATGCTAGAGGGTTCTTGTGACCTTATTCATCTCTAAATCTATTCTCACTCTAAAGTATTGAATTTAATACCTATGCTCAATTAGAAATCATCCGTCTAACCTCATATATATATATATATATATAAAGAATAACTTGATGTTGGCTTAAAAACAATTTGAGGTGTGACAATATCTCTCCATTGGAATCATTCATGCTCAAATGATGATCAATCAACGAGTTTACTCAAGCCACAAATATAATCAAGAACTGAAATGCTCAAACTCAAAGGTGAATATCAACTCACTAGAGGACGTCATACCTGAAGTAAGAAAAGAAATACAATCTCGAACACTTAGATCAAAATTTCTCACAACTCAAAAAGAACTATCGACCCTATATACGGATCGGACTACTATGATTAAGAGTCACGACTGATATATTTCATGCTTAACAACTCATCTCAGCTACTCTCTTGTTTTTGTATACTACATTTCGCTTACGAAAACCTATGGCTTCCATCAAAGCTTAGTCTGACTTCATGCTCTCTTGGAATTCAAGCCTAACTCATAGTCACAAAGTGATACCCATAAGATGATCATAATTATACAAATCTAATCCATGCGATTTATGTTCTATACATTCGTAGTGAGTTTCTTCTAGGCAGTACTGCTCCTTCTTATCCCTGTATTACACTTGTTTTAAACTCTTAACAAGAAGTCGTCAATATAGCTTACTCGTATTATTCCTATAAAGACAACTACACATTCATGCCTATTATTCTAACCATATTGTAGATTCTTTGAACTCAGCATCACTTAAGAATTTTTCATGCCTACCTTAGCATCTCTACACCCATAATTGTATCAACTCCTAACAAAAGGAACACAAACCTATATGTCCATTGCACATAACAAAACCTCATCATGCTCCTTCTCCATGTCTATAGCCCTAACTGAAATAAGCATACAAACACCATCACGATAAAGAATACTCTCTTCATCTACCATGACTTATATATTATTATTATTATTATTATTATTATTATTATTATTATTATTATTATTATTAT
>JAOTQR010085308.1:0-36296 GCA_025774065.1 Solanum ossicruentum
ACTTTCGACTTCAATTTAAATTTTCCATACTCCCGCACCATAAGTTGATTAAATATAACATATACTTCAATCCCAACAATGGTTCCCGAATTAATAATTGACCTTTAAATAATTACGGGACCTAACAAATAATCCTGAAGGTTATTTTTGGTATTTTCAGCCAAATTACTATTTTTGCCCTTTTTAAAAGTTCCCTTGAATTATTATTGGCTAATGCTAAAAGTCAGATTTTGAAAGTATAGTGATAAGCTCGAGTTTTGCAAATGCAAGTGTTTTTAAAGGCTTAAGTTGGAAAAATTTGAGTTTTCAGGCCATTTTAAGTTTCAATTGTCTAATCGAGATTTTGTCGATTCCATCAGCTCCGAAATGCCGAATTTGGTCTTGCTGACGATAACCCAAATGGAGTCAATTTGGTTTCGGGTCTGAGGCAAACCAACCACAAAGTCCATGTTCACATCCTCCCACTTCCAAGTAGGAATCTCAATGTCTTGGGATAACCTATCGGGCCTCTGGTGTCCACCTTCACTTGTTGACAATTTGGGCATTCGTATGCAAACTTGGCTATATCCTTTTTCATACTATGCCACCAATAAACTTCTCTCAAGTCTCGATACATATTAGTAGATTTGGGGTGGACAGAATAATGAGAGTTATGGGCTTCACTCATGATTATCTTCCTAAGATCATCAGCATCCAGAACACATAACCGATCTTGATACCAAAGCACACCATCTCAACCTTGGAAGAAAACCTCTATCTCTTTCTCGACGATCAATTCCTTCAATTCGACCAAGGATGGATCTAGATCTTGCTTAGCTTCCACATCAATAACTACCGAAGATTCGGCCCCATTTTGTACATGAATACCACCCTCATTAGATTCGGTTAACGTAACACCCAATCTAGCCAAATAGTGAACATCCTTTGCCAACTCCTTCTTCGCCTCCTCAACATGAGCCACACGTCCTATAGAAAGCCTACTAAGAGCATCAACTACCATATTCGACTAGTGGGGATGATATTGTACACTCATGATATTATACACTAGTGTCATGGTCCCTACTGCAAAACGTGAGCATATTTCGGTGAGGCAAATCATAGGATGAAGAGTTTTCATGGACTAGCAAAAGTTAAATGCGTCTACCAATAAGGATCACTTTCCTGCCATTCATGGATCAAATTCTAGACTGACTTGCAGGCAAAAGGTTGTAATATTTTCGTGATTGTTATTTAGGCTATAATCAGATTTCTATTGCACTGGAACATCAAGACAATACCACTTTCACGTTTAAGAGAACTCCTTTTGAACTATATAATGTGCCTACTACATTTTAAAGATGCATGTCATCTATCTTTTCTGACACAGTAGAAATATTCATGAATGATTTCTCTATGGTAGGCGAATCTTTTGATGATTGCTTGATGCACTTGCATGATGTGCTATAATGGTGTAAACAATGTCACCTTGTGCTAAGTTGGGAAAAGTGCCATTTTATGGTAAAAAGGTATAGTTTTGGGCCATTAAATCTCCATTGAAGGGATTGTGGTCAATAAATCTAAAGTAAGATGATTGAGAAGCTTCCTCCACCTATCTATATCAATGGTGTGAGAAGTTTCTTGGGGCATGTAGGATTCTACCAAGGATTCGTCAAAGATCTACAAAATTATACATCCAGTTGTGCAAGTTTCTTAAGAAGGATGCGAAGTTCATATTCGATAATGCATGTCTTAAAACATTTGAAGGATTGAAGCAAAAGTTGATCTCAGCACCCATCATTGTTGCACCCGACTGGACAACCTTTTGGGATTATGTGTGATACGAGTGAGACTACACTTGATGTAGTCTTGCGGTAGCAAAGAGAGAAGATCTACATCCTTTCTACTATGCCAATTTGACCCTAAAAGCAGCATAAAAGAACTATTCTATGACTGAACAAGAGTTGCTTGCAGTGGTATATGCATTTGAGAAGTTCAAATATTATTTATTGGGAACCAAAGTCATTGTACACACTGATCATTCAATACTCAAATATTTGATGGCAAAGAAATATGACAAAATATGATTGATTTGATGGTTTCTACTTCTCTAAGAATTTGACTTCGAGGTGATTGACAAAAATGGGACAGAGAACTAAGTTGCAGACCATCTATCCAAACATGATGATGAGGAAATGGCAAATCTTGAAGATGATTTAGAAATAAATGACTCATTCCCTAATGAGCAAATGTTGGTTATATCATATGCTTTGATCCTATCGCTTGTTGATTATGCTAATTACCTAGTCAGTTATGTGGTACCTCTAGATATGATTTTCCACCAACACCAAAAGGTTATGTCTAATGTATGGAAGTCCTTTAGGGATGAGCCTTTTTAATTTCATATTTGTGTTGATGGGATTACTCATCATTGTGTACCCGAGGTAGAGAGGATGAGCGTACTTGAAGCTTGCCATTCCTAACTTGTTGGCTGGCATCATAGTAGAATTCGGAAAACCCATAAGATCTTATAGTGTTATTGTCCTACTATCTATGATTATGCCAAATCTAATGACAAGTACCAAAGAGAAGGTGGTATTCCCAAACACACGAGGTTCTTCTTAACCCCTTCATGGTGATCGAGTTATTTGATGTCTGGGGTATTGATTTCATATGGCCTTTTGTGAGCTCAAAAAAGAATAAATACATCTTGGTTGTTTTTGATTATGTGTCTAAGAGTATGGAAGCAGTCACATTTCCTAAAAACAAAGGTAATAGTGTCACAACATTTCTTGAGAAGAACACCTTCTCAAGATTTAGTACTCCTTGGGCAACATAAGCGATAGAGGTTTCTACTTCTGTAATGGGTTGTTTTGTTCTCTACTAGAGAAGTATTTGGTGATAGATAGTATTGTGACACCATACCATGCCCATACAAGTGGAAATGTAGCAATCTCAAATTGTAAGATCAAGCAAATCTAGGCAAAGGATGTGAATGCAAATCAGAATTATTGATCAAGAAAGCTTGAAGATGCATTATAGGCGTATCAAGCTGCATTCAAGACTCCCATGGACATATCTCCATATCAACTTATGTTTGAAAGTCTTTTCACTTGCCCGTTGAGCTAAAAGAAAAAAAGCAATGTGGGATGTTAAGAAGCTAAACTTAGCTTGGAGTGATGCATCAAAGTTAAGGATAAACCAACTCAATGGAATTGATGAGTTTCTCTAGCAGGCATATGAAAGTTCAACAATATACAAGGAAAATATAAATATTTCGCATGACCAAAGGATTGAGCATCGAAGTTCACACCAGGTGACTTGATCCTCTTGTTCAACTCCACACTGCATTTATTTCCCAGAATGCTCAAATCAAAGTGGGTGGCACCCTTCAAGGATTTCCATATATATATCTCCATAAAGCTATTGAGTTGGAAAGTAAAGTCTGTTCGAGGTTCAAAATGAATGGGCAAATGATCAAACCATACTTGGGAAATGTAGAAGAAATTAGGACGATTGAAGTCTGGGCACTTGGTGAAGTATGAGTAACCAAGTAGTTTGTGTCGTGTCGCGATATTAAATCAGGCGCTGCATGGGAGGCAACTCAAGATTTACTTTTCATTAGTTGTAATTTTTCTTTCATTTTGAGTCTTAATATAGTTAGATAAATTTCAGTTTTGCCATATTATTTCATAAAGTCTATTTAAAGTCTAGGAATAATAAAGGGTATCCATTTATTTTTGTAATATTGTGCAGGATTAGATTAGAAAAGTCACAAAAATCACTAAGGGAAAATTTTGGGGTTTTACAAAAGGTATGTAAGGGTTGTAGAAATGACTAAAACTTGTAGGTGCTGCTCGTAATTTTAGGCCGCGAAGTGACTTTACGACCCATAAAACAAAATATCCATCGTAAACTTGGCTCGTACATCCCAAGTAGGTCTTAAATTTATTTAAAGTGTCGAAAGAATTCATGAAATCTTTCCATGATCTGCAGTTCTAAATATGACTCATAGAATGACCTCGTAGATTCCAGGTTTTTCAAATATAAGAATCATCTATGAAAATCTTTTCACGAGTGGTAGTACAAGCTATGACCCATAATCGAGCTTTCATAGACAATCAATCTGACTAAAATCAACCTGACCTGCTTTTTAACCTAGCATTTAAATACGAGGGAAATTGAAATTACCCCATTCATTTCGCTCTAATTTTCTTCTCAAATTCCAACCAATTAACCTTTTCCGACCACACCAAGTGTTGTCTGATCATTTGTATACCCTAGTCATCATTGTTAGTCAATATCGTATACTTTATGTACCCTAATTTGATTTTTCAGTTGTGACCTTAGTTAATATTGCACGCTATCCTAAAATTGAATAAAAAGTAAGAAGTACATGGACTAAGGTTTTTGTATGAATGGGCAATGATGATACTGTGTGTTTTGAATTGTAACATAGATTGTGGACTCAAATAGTAAAAGTTTAATGCTACATCAGGGGAATTGCCTTGTTAAGGGTGGTAAGACATTTTTCTAAAAGAAATTGATGCTTGAATTGGTCTGGTTTATGTTTAAAATTGCCATATTTTCTTAAGAATTAAGGGAATCTGATATCATGACCGACTTTATATTCTTTTTCAGGAAGCAAAATTGTGTAGAAAATGGGTGGCCTCCGATTTTTAGATGACCCATAGCGAAAAATAATTTTTTGCTATAGGAGCCAAAACAGTGACAATCCTCAACCGGTATGCGTCATATCCTGGGCGCGGACCAGTATGATTTTTCCCTTAATTTTCTAGTCTCGCTCAAGGACATTTGGGTAATAACCCAATGCTTATATACGGGAATACTTCAATTTTTCACCATTTTCAAGCCCTAAAACTCTCAAAACCCTCCTAAAATCCTCCCAATTCATCATCAAATCCTCCATTCCATCTCAAGAATCTCAAGAACTTGCTTTGGATTTCAAGAACCCAACTCAAGCCTCAAGTCTTCCACTAATTTTCTTCAAGAAACTCCAAGGTTTAGGTATTTGGGTCTTCATCCATGGGTCTTTTCACCCATGGAGCCCAACTCTCTCTTTTTATAAAATTTCATGATTTCAAGATTAAATTCTTCATGCATACTTCCTATTATGCATTATATACATGAGTTAAGTTTGATTTTGTCAAGTATTGGTTGATTATGAATGAATACTTATTGAAAACTTATACCATGAGTTGATTTGTATCTATTGAGGCTATGAATGATATGAACTATGAAAACTATAGAAGATTGTGAGCTTCTAAGATGGATTTCATGATACCTAAATTAAGGGTTTTACTACAATGCTGGTGGGTTGTCTTGCATGACTTTAAAATGGATTGATTTTACCCTTGCTTGTCTAATACTCTTAAATTGCATGATTTTGAGCGTGTGTACATACACCCACCATGTTTGACTAAATTTACATGAGAAGGATTCTTATGTTGATGAAAACCTATTACATGATTTGCAAGACAAGTATTTCTATGGTGATTATGGGCTTCCAAGAATGTATCAAACTCTAGAAAAGCTCCTATGATTTACAAGTGAATTGTTGCACTCTTATTCTTTGTTTTATTCTCATATGAATTGTAAAACCTTCTAGAAGGGATTACGACCTAAGTTGTATTCCTCACCCTCTAGTACAAGGAAATTATCGACATGAAGAGGTTATGACCTAAGCTATATTCCTCACCCTCATGTACTATCCAATACCTACTAGAAGGGGTTATGACCTAAGTTGTATTTCTCACCCTCTAGTACAAGATATTTGGATTAGCTACTTATGCTTGCTACCTCATTGTGTTAAACAAGTTATGCAAGTATGATTATTTTCACGCATGTTTTAAACTAACATTGATTATACATGTCATATTGAGCTCATGTCTAATGATTATGATTATGCATCTTGATTATTATCACTTATGATCCTTGTTGCATTGCACCCTGCATATTTAGTACATTCCAAGTACTAACGCATAATCTATGCCTACATGATCTCACCATGTAGGCACCAGAGCTCCTATTAATTATCCTCCTCGACGTGGCTAGTTGGACCATTTGAAGTTATCATTGAGTGAGTCCTCGATTCCGGGGGAAATATCTATCTTATTTTCATGATGCTATGACTTGCCTAATTTTGGATACTTATTTTGAGGGTGAGCCTGGGAGATGTCTTGACCCCCGATCCATTCGTAGTAGAGGTGTCGTTGGATAATGTGTTGGTTATGTATTATTGAACTTGACTCCTATTATGTCCGTGTTTTATGAAAGGCTTCCCTTAGAACTGGTTCCTTTTGGAATCAATTGTCACTTGTTGATATTTATTAAGTTTCCGCAACCAAGGATGTATAAATGAAATGCTAAGAGGCTTGTTTGGGGCCATTACATGCTAAATCAATCATGTGGATCTAGTAGAGTTTATAGAAATTCTTCCTTGGGTCATTATGGATGATTTTGTATTTAGTTTACAAAAAAATAAAACAAAAGTCATAGCATTAAAAAAATTCATCAGCTAACACACTCAAAAATAAACAAAGTCTTTTAATTCCTGTTGAGTGGCCTCTAAAATCTAAAAAAGTCTCATATATTTGGCCGAGTCTACAGAAAATCTACCTAGATCATTACAAATGATTCTGTAAAGATCTTTCCAAAAAATTAAAGCATCAACAAATGCATAGGCTACAACATACCCCCCCCCCCAAAAAAAAAGGGAGAAATGGCTTAATTCATGTAGAGGGACCCCTAAATACTAAAAAAAGTCAAACAGATATGGCCGAGGCTATAGGAATTCTTCCCTTGGTCACTAAGAATGTTCTTGTAATGGATTTGTGAAAATATTGATCAAAAGTCATATAACGAAAAAATTAATAAGGTAACACACATCAAAAACGAAAAAAAATTGCAAGATTTATGTTGAATATCCCTTTAATGCTAAAAAAGCCATGCAGATCTGGCGTGGCTATAAGAAATTTTTTATCAGGTCATTATGGACTATTTTGTAAAGATTTTGCAAAAAACATTTATCGAAATTCATATCATCAAAATAATTCATGGCCTAACACATATGAAAAATGAAGAAAATCACCTAATATTGAGTATCCTTAAATGCTATAAAAAGCTCGCGCGAATTTGGCTAAGGCTATGGGAATTCCTCCCTGGTCATTACAGATGATTCTATACAGGCTTTACACAAAAAAAATAATTGAAAAGTTATATCATCAAAAATATTATGATCTAGCAACCTACATGAAAAATGAAGAAAATCGTCTAATTCCTATTGAGTGGCCTACTAAATGCTAAAAAAGCCTTGCAAATCTGGTTGAGCCTACAAGAATTTTTTCTCAGATTTCTACGGATAGTTCCATAAAATTTTTACGAAAAGAATTAACCAAATCATCAAAAACTTCATGGACTAACACATACGAAAAATAGAAAAATCACCTAACTCCTATTGAATGAACCCTAAATGCTAAAAAAAGGTGCTAGGATTTGGATAAGGCTGAAAGTGCAGGGGGGGTGAATTAAATTTTCTCCGCTTTTCCTTTTTAACTAAACCTGAACTTCATATAGTCAACTAGTATACCAGGTAGGCAACTAAGAAAATTAATAAGTAAGAAGAAAATAAAAGTGCATAAAAAAGAAAATTCCACACCAAATATTTTTATATTGGTTGCAAGAAATAGAACTTAAAACTAAACTCAGATTTTTCCTCTCTCTTTTCTTGTTTTTCTTTTTCTTTTGATATAGTCCCCTATTTCAATTTTTTCTTCTTTTTCTCTCTCTTTTTCTTTCACAGTAACTAGTCTAAGGTTTACAACGATTTTCTAAAGATGAAGAGCTTTGAAGAATGGCTTGAAATGCAGTAGGATTGTAGGAGTCTTGAGATAACCTAGATGCCTCCTTTTATTGTAAAGGAGATGGCATTCCAAGGTAATTAATACTTGGATTGAGGCTTTGATGGATCCTCTTTCCAAGAATAAGGCAAGACTTTCAGGTAGGCAGCTACATAAGATCTTCTTCCTTGTTTATCTTTTGATACGGATCTTCAGAGTTAATTGTCTTCAATTCAGGATCTTTTCTGATTGATTTGTTGAATCATCGAACAATCTTCTCATTGATAAGATTGATTTATTGAATCTTTGAACAAATCTTCCCTTCCTGTTGATGAGGGATCTTTTGTTGGTATTGATTTTTCGAATCTGTAGCAACAGATCTTCTCCTTTCTTTTGTGCCAAGATTTAACCTTGTGATAATGCACCTTTCCTTTAGTTAGTTGTGTCTGCCAATTCCTACTTATCTTTATTCCTTGTAAAGATCTATTTTCTTTTTGATACTGTACATGCGATCAGTCATCAATCAAAATAATTTTAGCACAAATAATCTCCCCTTTTTTCATGATGACAACAATAGTAGAGATGTAGTCAACTTCCCTGAAATGTAAGTTGACTAGGTTCCTCCCCCTGAGTTCTTGCATTTGTATTATTTGTACAGTGCTAGTCGACTATTTGTATATGCCTGATTTCTTCACCTTTGACATCAGCTAAAAGGAAATATCAAAACAATAGAGGACAACACGATAGAATATAATAACTAGCAAAATTAACCATTCAGATAGAATAGCAAAAACTTGCAGTGTCCACACCACAACACAGATTACACTAGTGAAAAATAAAAGTAAACAAAGAAGCTAAGGTAGTTAGACACGGGGACGAAGGAAGTAGATCAGGGTATTGACAGTAGCGGTCTTCAGATTCTCAAAAAGATTAGTTAAGTAGGTGAATAAGGCATCAGTGTTGGTCTGAATCTTCTCAACAACTTTGATAGCTTCCTTGATTACCTGATCCAGTTTCAGATGAATTTTAGCCACATCCACTCCAGTTTCCTTAGCAAGGGCCCGAACCTTCTCAATGGAATCATCTGCAGTGTCAATCTTGTAGTGATTTGAGAGAAGAAGGTCCTGGAGTGCTTCAAACTTCGCATACATGCAAGAGAGTTTAGAGAGCAGTTCTTCAAATATCTTAGTGTCCAAAGAAGGAGAGGGCACAGGATTTGGTGGAGAGGGATCAGGAGAATCATGAGGAGCAACAATCGCATCAGACTTAAGGATCCAGGAGTCTTTTGACAAGATGTATCCATATTCCTAAAAGCTCTAGAGTTACAGCGTTGCTACATAGAGATAAGGGAATATTGCCAAAACAGACCAAATTGGCTTCCAAAATATGAGAGATGATCATTCCATAGGGTAGAATGAGAGGATCAAGAGTAGAATCAATCATGTAGTTAAGGATATAGAAGGACAACTTGAACTGCTTTTTGATAGGAGACATTAGGTAGAAAAGGTGTCACGCACAGATAGAGTAGAGAATGATCCATCCTTGGGCTGGAGAGTAGTTGCCACAATGTGAGCAAGAACTCGTGCCTCAAAAGAGATATCTTGAGGACCAAGATTAGAAGGACAAGGTGTAGAGGGATTGGAGGATAGAACCTCTTTTTCCTCCTTAAAAGAGATGTCAAAATCATAGGGCCGAGAGTTTTTGAAAGAATCACAGAAACCAGAGCAAGAAGCACCAAAAATATCATCAACAATCACAGAAACCAGAGCAAGAAGTACCAAAAATATCATCAACGATGTCGCGGTCGAGGAAGATTTGCTTACCCCAAACAAAAGATTTCACTTCATCAGGTTTAGTGGAACACAAATTTGCCTAAAAGAGATGGACTAAGGGTTCATACATAATTTTTGAAGAAGATGAAAAGATTTTAGCCCAGCCCTGATACTCAAAAAATTCTTTGATGGGGCAATGAATAGAGAGGAGGTCGAGATCAACAATGCGCCCATGTACCACAGTCTTCGATTTTAAAGATTGAAATAGAATTTTGTTTGAGTAGTACCAAAAATCACTTTTGAGGTCCAGGGATTTTTCAAAATCAAAACGATGCCTTCTTCTTGGAATGCCCAGAGTGAGGAGGAGGTGCAGAGCATTTGACGGTGGAAGACGAAGGAGAGGTGGACGAGGGCAATGCCCTTTCCCTTGATGCGAGAGCTTTTTGGGTAAGAGAAAATGAAAGGGAAAATATGTATTAAAAAGAGAAGGGAAGATGAAGAGAGAGAGACGTGAAGTGAAATGATGGGACGCGGGGGAAAATCGAAGAGACGCTGACACACGAAAGGAAAAATCTTCATTCAGCTTCTAAAAAGGAGAGAGAAATGAGAGAGCAATTATGCAGGGAATCCTTGCGAATTAATATTAAAAAGGAAAATAATAATTATGACAGTCAGACAATAAATGCAAGTAATAATTACCAAATTTAAGCAATTAAAGCAGGTAAGAATTACTCAAATTAAACATGTTTTGAAATAACATTAAGAGCTTTTTTGAGATAGCAAAATCTTTCTTCAAGGAGAGGTTTTGTAAAAATGTTAGTAAATTGGTTTTCAGAATTTACAAAAATATTTCAACATTACCGTTTAAAACATGATCTCTAATAAAATGGTGTTTAATATCAATGTGCTTGGCTCTAGAGTGATGCACAAGATTTTTAGTCAAGCAAATGGCACTGGAGTTGTCACATAATAATTGAGCAGGCTTAACAACGACATCATAATCACTTAATTGATGAATTATCCATAAAACATGGGCACAACATAGTCTAATGGCTACATACTTAGCTTCAGTGGTAGATATGGATACATAGTTTTCTTGTTATTCCAAGAGACTAGAGAGATTGCAAGGAATTGATAAGACCCACTAGTGTTTTTACGATCTACTTAATCATTTGCATAATTTGCATCTGAAAATCCGTAGAGATTAAATGCATAGGAGACTCTTTAGGAGAATATTGGAATCTAGCACATTTACATACACTAAACATGATGTTTGGATAACTAGCAGTGAGATAAAGTAAAGACCCAATCATACATCTGTACTTGGATTCATCAACACTTTTACCATTAGGATCAAGATCCAAATTGCAGGAGGTACTCATGGAAGTACCAATGGATTTAGCATTTTCCTTACCAAACTTTCAAGTTCCAAAGCATACTTAATTTGAAAGATGAATATCCCCTAATCAGTTTGAAAAATTTGAAGTTCCAAAAAGAAGGTTAGCTCACCCATCTAAAAATTCACTTTGCATAAGGTTGGCAAAGTCCTGACACATATCAGGGTTAGAACTTTCAAACATAATATCATCGACATAAATTTGAATAATAATATTGTCTGAGGAAGATTTTTTGATAAACAGAGTGGTGTTAATCTTCCTTGTGAAAAACCAAGGGATAAAATAAATTTACTTAGGCGCTCATACCAAGCTCTGGGAGCTTGTTTGAGTCCATAAAGAGCTTTCGATAATTTAAAAATATGATAAGGAAAATCTGGATTTTCAAAACCAGGGACTGTTTTACAAAAACTTCTTATTCAATGAATCCATTTGAAAAGGCTTTTTTGATATCCATTTGAAAAAGTTTAAAACCTTTAAAAATAGCATAAGCAAGAAGAATGAGAATAAACTCTAAGCTTGCTACAGGAGCGAAAGTTTCATCATAGTCGACACTTCTTGTTGAGAGTAACCTTGAGTTATGAGTCTTTCCTTGTTTCTAGTTACTTCTCTAGCCTCATTCAACTTGCTTCTAAAACCCATTTTGTCCTAATGATAGTGATATTTTCAGGTTTAGGAACCACGATCCACATCTGATTCTTTTCAAATTGATCTATCTCTTCCTTTGTTGCATTTACCCAATCGTTTTCTTTGAGAGCTTCTTCCACTTTCTTAGGTTCAAGTTGAGATATAAGAGCAATGTTGGTGTTTCTTTTTTGCTGGAAGCCTTTGTTCTCATCCCATCACTGAATTCTCCAATGATGTACTTTCTGGGATAGTCAGGTTCATTCTCCATTCATTAGGGACAAATTCTACTGCAAGTTGACTTTCTTGAACAGTAGTCGACTGATTCTTTGTCTGCAACTACTATTGAATTTTCTCTGCTTTTCCTTTTTCACTAAACCTGAACTTCAAATAGTCAACTATTATACTGGGTAGTCAACTAAGCAAATTAATAAGTAAGGAGAAAATAAAAGTGCGTAAAAAGAAAATTCAATACCAAATGTTTTTATACTGGTTCGGATTCAATGTGAATCCTAGGTCCAGTCTCCTTGGATTGCAAGAGATATTTCTTCAAGCCTTTAATGGAGTAATGGTTACAAGAAATAGAACTTAAAACTAAACTCAGATTTTTCCTCTCCTTTTTTGTTTTTCTTTTTCTTTGATACAGTCCTCTTTTTCAGGTTTTTCTTCTTTTTCTCTTTCTCTTTTTCTTTCACAATAACTAGTATAAAGTTTACAGTGATTTTCTAAAGATGAAGAGCTTTGAAAATGACTTGAAACTGCAGTAGGCTTGTATAAGTTTTGAGATATCCTGGATGCCTCCTTTTATTGTAGAAGAGATGACATCCTAAGGGAATTGTTCCTTGGATTGAGGCTTTGATGGATCCTCTTTCCAAGAATAAGAAAAGACTTTTAGGCAGGCAGCTAGATCATATCTTCTTCCTTGTTTTCTTCTGATTCGAATCTTCAAAGTTATTTTTCTTCAATTTAGAATTTTTTTTGGTGTTGATCTTCTGATTGTTTTGCTGAATCATCGAACAATCTTGCCACTGATAAGATTGATTTACTGAATCTTTGAACAAATCTTACCGTTGATAAGGGATCTTTTCTTGGTACTGATTTGCTGTCAAATCTTTGATTTGCCAAATCTGTAGCAGCAGATCTTCTCCTTCCTTTTGTGCCATCAATCTTGTGATAATGCACCTTTCCTATTGTGACTTGAGTCTGCCTATTCCTGCTTGTCTTTAGTCCTTGTAAAGATCTGTTTCCTTTTTGATGATGTACCTACGATCAGTCATCAATATAATTTTAGCACTAACAAGGTTATAGGAATTCTATGGTCATTGCAGATGATTCTGTAAATATTTTACAAAAAAATTGACCAAAAGTCAATCTACTAAAAATGTTCATATGATAATTAACATATGAAAATGGAGAAAATTGTGTAATTCTTATTGACCGTCCCCTAAATGTTAAAAAAATTGTGCTGATCTAATTGAGCTTATGGGAATTTTGTTTAGGTCATCACAGATGATTCTGTAAAGGTTCCGCAAAAAATAATTGGTCGACAGTCATATCATCAAATAATTTATGGGATAATACGCATAAAAAATGAAACAAAAAAATATCAATATTCTTCATTTCGCTGGAGCCAAAATGAAAAAAAAAATCAATATTTTTGATTTTGCTGGAGCCATTTTATAAGAAGTGATAGAGATATCTCAATCAAAAATTCAACTTCTCTTTTCGAGGACAACCCATGGATATTTTCAAGGAAGACTTCTGAAATATCACATTCAGTAGGTTTAAAGTCATTAGATTCATTAATTTACTTTTCTCAAGTCATGGGAAGCACAAATACATAATAATTTAATCAAAATAAACAAATATATCAAGACTATCAAGTTTGATATTTAAAGATCTAAGTGTCAAAAAGTTCATAGTGCCATTTTATAAGAGATCAAGTAACAAGGCACGTCCAATACATACATCATGTGGTCACACCAAGCATAACCAAGTACCAAGAAGGACCGAAATCATATATCAAGAAGTGTCAAAATCCAATAATCAAGAGAACCAAAAATCATATTGAAAATGGTTTCCTAGTTCTTACTTAAAATCGACAACTTCCATGCTAAATACGAACCAAAAATCTAAAGTAAAATGGCAAAAAAATTTGAATCAAGAGGCATGTCAATAATAACAGAGTCACAGCCACAAGAAGGATAAAGTCGCAACAAGAATGCCAAGTAACGAGCAATCCATACTAGTGGATGAGTTAAACAAGTGTCTTGCAAGTCTCAAAAGATACCAACACGGCAATATAAAATAACAAGAAGGTAACCAAGATAGCCTGTCAAGTATACCAGCATATAACAAGAGTTCAAGTACAAGTTAGTATACAAACCTCAGTCTGTTAGCATACAAATAATCCAACACAACTTGTAGACTTCAAACCGTAGACCAACCAACGTCTTAAGTTTCTCAACTTGTACGTACACGAGTATATACAATCTTTAAAATATAATTAAATACTCTCTTTGATTTCCAGCAGCTGCCTCATGTTGACTTAAAATAAGATTATCATCAAAACAGTAAATCTGGCTAGCCCTAGTACCTCATACCGCAACTTGGTTTTGAAAAGGCAAATGGTAAAACTGGATTTTATGTCCTTGATGAAAGATGTACGTATATGTCTTAAGATTTCAAAGAAACAAAAATTACTGCAAATTACATTTTGTATAAAAAGATATAACCAAAATACTAACAGTTGCACATAGAAAATTTCTAAATCAAAAATCTGGACGGAACTTGTTCTATTGCATTCCTTTTTTCGAATTCATATAGAAAAATTTGATTCCAATATAAGCATAAGAGTAGTAGGTATGTGTGTTATCTCACCAAAACATACTTGTTCGCTAAATATAAATCTTCACATAATGAGATATGCTAATAATACTAAACAAATCACAGTTCAAGAATAAATTTGATTACCTACCAATAGGTAGGGTGAGTCTTCAATTTCCACAGAAAAGCTAAATTTGTTTCTTGTGATTGTTGACTAATAAAAATTGTGAGAGAGTTCTCAAGATTTTCTAGTCTTAAAGTGTAACGCCCGATAAAATTACCAAAATTCCCCTAGATGAGAGACACTTGCATAACGCATCTGCCCAAACCCTGATGGAAAATCAGAGGCCGAAAATGTGATTACCATGAAAAATTGAGTGGGAAAATGGTCTTGGTTGATTTTTATAGCAACTGAATCAAAAGATAATTTTGCGATGCGAAAACAATTTCTAGAGAGAGTGTGCGACATGTCCCCATCGTGGACTTGTCGCGGACTTACACTTATAATTTATCCCAATATTTTCTATGTGGTTAGAAAATACAATCGGAGAACTTTTGACAAAAAACCTAGGAAAACATCAAGTCCGCGTCGTATACCCCATGTCCCGAGGCGAACGTTTTTTTAGTCTTTCGTGAGGGGCATTCTAGACCTTTCTAGACCTTTCCAAACCCCTCCTAAACTCAAAATATAATCAAAATACATCATTTTGAGTATAAAAAGGGTTTTTAACCCATTCCCAAACCTTTCTAAAACTTCTAACAAAAGCCAAGGCTAAGGAGAGAAGTTCGTGGATACTCTCCATGAACCCTAATGAAGTTGATGATTATGGCTATTCTATACATTATTTGATATTGAGACATGATGGGTTTCAAGTATTAAAGAAAAGCATTATTTTAAAAATCAAAGCTTTGCATGTTGAGAATAAAGATGAGGACTTTTCTATACATTGATGAAAAAGTGATTTGGATTAATATTATATATGTATTTTACTGATTTCAAAGAGTTATATTTGACAGAAATATTTTGATGAGATGATGCATATTTTGATGAGTTTGAGTAAGTTGAGGATGAGAAGTACATGTTCTTGTATATCCATGAGATGAGCATTTACTATGTCATATGTGCTAAGTATGATTTCTATGTGATTTAACTGACTGTACGAGTCGGAGTCCTGCATGGAGTTAGTTTGAGTCTTGAGTTGCATTTCATGAATGATGATCCTGAATTATTGAGTTGTTGAGTAATTGAGTTGAGCTATTGAGAACTGAGTTGACTTGATTGAGATGAGTCAAAGTGATGAGTTTTAGTTAATTTCTATGAGTATATTTTAGTCTTGGAAGGAGTATTGAGCAGCGAGTTGGGTAAAAGGGACCCCAAAACTACACTGCCATCATAGGATAGTCGTGGAGTTAACTCTAGTGGCTCATGTCCAAATAGATGGACATTCTCTTTGGATCTTAGAGAGAGGAGATGTTGATGTCCTTTACCTTGGCAAGTTTAAAACGGGCATGGCAATGACATCTTTTCGTTGTGCATCACCAAAACTCATGGTGGCGGAGAGTTATGTCGATTAGAGAAACTTCCAAGAAACACTTGAATTGAGCATATCATGATTTTCAAAATGAGTTGCATAAAAACATTGAATCAAATTTTAAAGCATGATTTCAAAACCATAAACTTGTATATTCACTGAGTCGAGTCATGAGATGAATAAGTTGAGTTCCGAGTCAAGTTTACTGAGTTGAGTCAAGCCCTGTATGTTTACTTTAGCCATTATTACTACCTCTATATTCCATGTACTGATGTCCATTTGGACCTACATAATTTCTTGATGCAGAGGCAGGTATTAGGGGACTTCAGCAGGTGCGCCGTTGAGGTTCAGATTTGTGATTCCAGAGATGGTGAGCCTTCCGTGCCTTCAGAGTAGTCCTTTTTATTTCATTTTGAGTATTTTATTTTATTTTCTTTGACTTGGGTAGCCATAGCCTTTCATGGTACCATCTAGATATTAGAGGTAGGGGCTTAATAGACATTGAGTAGAGGTTGATGACTGTTATTACTTTCCAAACTTTGTTGATTCGAAATATTTATCTATAAGAGGATTTAGTTAGTTGATCTAATTCTTCACTTTTCTTTGAGTATTTCATTCCGCTGTTGAGTACGATATGACGATGAGGCCAACTAGTTCGCTCGAGGGCTAGCAATAATATCTGAGTGCCGGCCACGCCAATGGAATCCTCCTGGGGCATGACAAACTTGGTATTAGAGCACATCGTTCAAGAGTCCTAGGGAGTCTATGAAGTAATATCTGGTAGAGTGTTTATGAAGCGTGCCACATCCATAATAGTGAGGCTATAAGACATTAGGAATTGTTACACTTCTTCTTATTCTAATTCATGCTACAGAGTTAAAACTCCTGAAAATATCTCTTCTAAAATCGTGCATTACACATTTGCAGATCATACCTTTTAAATGCTCTGTGAACCAGGGTAATTTCGTCAGCATCGAGAAGCTTAAGACTACTACCGAGCTTGCTGCACATGCTCGATGGGTAGAAGAGGACAAGGAAGATGGGATGGGAGAATCTTGGGGCAAACAGACTGAGCCAATAGGAGATGAGCATAGTAAGCATAATTAAGGGAATGGCAATATGTCCCTCTTTCTGCAGAGACCTTGGAGTTATGCGCCACCAACAATGAGTGCACCCACACTAAATAGTAGATATAATCTGAGGCCGAGGAGAAACTAGTCTTTCAAGGTTCGTAATCCTCTATCTCAAGGAAGCATGGCTCATGGCCGTAAAGGAAAGCCACCATGTAGAGAGTGTGGCAAACTCTATTTGGGAAAGTGTCGAATGGGCACTGATGGCTGCTATAGATGTGGCCAAGCGGGTCACTTTTGGAGGGATTGTCTAATGCTAGCCAACAAAATTAGACTCATTACATCTATACTACTGCTTAGACAAAATCAGATAGATGCTACTTCTAGTACGAGAAGGGCCACTAACTAGTCGCGTGCCATGGGTAGTTTCCTAGACCAGAAAAATACTTTAGAGGTTGTGACGGGTCTGATTCGAGTCATTACTTGCTTTTGATGTTATCCATGAGACAGAAGTTTATGTTTCTAAGAAGCTTAATATTGCCACCTATGAGTGTGATTTGAGGTCTTGTAAACCATAAGTAGAGTTGTTATCCCTAAGCTAGAATGACAATGAAGGAGAGGAGGAAACCAAATAGTGAGAGTAGTGGTTGATTGAGGCTTGTAACTAGAGTCATGTGTCCTTTAGGTAAGTAATGTAGTAATGATTTTTATCCCCATAAGTTTTCATAAAAGAGTGGTAAGTACCATTTGATGTTCATGATGAGGTATAGAGAAAGAGTTATTGTTAGGATGAGTTGGAGTATGCTCAAACTAGAAGGAGGTGTATGTTGATGTGTCATAGTATTCGTACTAATGAGGGTGAAGTATAGATGTTGAATAGGGGAATAGAGTACTTTTGAGGTTATAGATCTAAACTAGGCTCATGATCTTGAGAGAGAGCCTAGTGAACTCCATAGAGTTATAAGCTTAGCTAGATAAGGGGGTATATTTTTGGGAGTGGAGATGTTGACTTACAAGGATGTGATGCTACAGGTATAATAGGGGTACCCCTTATATAGAGATAGTGAATTGAGCATGGAACACTAGATAAGAAGAAGCTTAAGATGGGTATTCGTGATAGAGTAAGGTTATGTGAAGCTCTAATAATAACTTTCTATGAGAACCCAGATAGTATATTTGAGTTGTCAACATAGAGTGAGCTAGTGTAAGTATGTCTTGGTCACCCTTAGTGAGTAGGTTGATGGGGATTTATGTCTAAATGCCGATGAGTTTTACATTGTAACCCAAGACCTCTTTAGTCATACATTAGGGACTTAAAAGTTGGATGGTAGAAGGATAAACAGAGAAATAAGATTATAAAAGTTATAAAAAGTGATTATATATGCTAATAAGATAGTAAGTATAGAAAGATGCCCATAGAGTCAAAAGGAAGCAAAGAGTAGTACCTCATAGGAAAGTTCTAATAGCGATTTTATATCTTTAAGTATTGTATAACAGGAGAGTTTAAGATGTACTTGTGTGTAGTAATGCCCCAATTATGTGGAGAGCTATACTTGTAGCTTAGTAAAAGAGATTGGTTCCCAGACTTGGGGAGTGGACCTTTGAGCTAAGGGGGAGATGGGGAGTTAATAAACTAAAGTAAGACCTGATCTTTCGATGGTGCCGAGTTGATTAGGATGAGACATAGATACTTTTCTATCTCTTGTATTCCTTAAAGTTTGGTTAAGGTGATACCTTATGTATGTCTTATGTATGAGAACCATGTCTATGGCCCAAACCCATACACTCGATGTTGATTCACGTTCATGTTGAGTCGTGAGGATGAGGAGTGATAGTTGTACTTTCATCTCATGAAAATCTCAAGTTCCCAACCTTATGTCATACGAGATGCAACTTGAGTTTCACAACATGTTCGATTTCATAAATGCATGATAGGTCCTAAAAGGCTAATGAGATTGTATAACATTTGGAATTCTCTAAAATCAAATTTCCTCATATGTATCATGCTTATGATCTTTCGCTCTAAACCTTTCCAATGACCCTTCTTTCTAGTATTGATATTGATGTTGATAATAGTAGATGAGTTATTGCTGGTGAGTAATGGTGAATGTTCTTTGATGTACTGATTATGACGTCCTCCTTTCATTAAAGTTATGGATGTGGAGAGAGAGATGAGACCTTATGATGTGCAACAGAGAGGTAAGAGTGGGTTAGATTGCCTGTAGGCAAGAAGTGTGTTGTTGTGTCTTTAAGAGAGAGCTCATTCAATGATGGAGGTAAAAGTGCTAAGTAGGATTGATAGTTCTTAGATATAGTTGAAATGGTTAGGGTGATAGGCTTAAATGTGGGGATGTCATTATCAGAGTAATTGGAGAAGTCCACTGATGACTTTCGAATGAGTATTCCAGGTAGATGTTCTAGTGTAGAGAGAAGGAGTAGTATTCTCTAAATGGAAATCCCTGGGGAGGTATCGAGCTTGGATTGAGGTTTAGCTTTGTATGAATATGATCATCTTAGGAATAGCACTTTGAGGCTTAGAATTAGGCTTGAATAGAATAAGAGGATATGGTTAGGTAGAGATTTGAATAGGAGTTATAAGTTTCAATTGATGAGGTATGGTTCCATGAAGAGGAGTATAGTTGAGACAAGATGCTAAGCTTGAGAGTTATCCATGGAGTCTTATGTATCTTGATGGTCCCGTTCTTGATTAGAGTTGATGACTTCCTTCCCGAGTTCTAACAATTGGTTATCGAGATGTTTAAATGATTCGAATTGTTTAGGTTTCAATGACCCATTCGTGCCTGATCGAGAATGTCTAAGGTATAGAACAAGAATCTTGCGGGATAGATGGTAGGAATATGATTAATGTATGCGTAGCACAAGGTGACTTTTGTGTTAGGCTTGATCATGGTAAGAGTATGTAGTGAGATTTAGACTTTGATGAGAGTTATACACTTTAGATAATGATGTCCTCTATTGAGTTAAGTTTTCTATCCTTTAGTCGATGTTCACCATTGAGTTTGAGTATTTGAGCTATTGAGCTATTCAATGTATACTTGCCTTGAGTAATATCCTAGTGTACTCATCATTTGAGGACAAATGATCCCAAGGATAATGCAATGTCCGATAAAATTACCAAAATACCCCTGGATGAGAGACGCTTGCATAATGCATCTTCTGAAACTCCAATGGCAAATCCGAGTACATAAATACCATTAGCATGAAAAATTGAGTGGTAAAATGGTCTTGATTGATTTTTAAAGCAATCAGATCAAAAGATAATTTTTCAATGCGAAAATGATTTCAAGTGAGAGTGTGCAACATGTCCGCGTCGTGAACTTGTCGAGGACATACACTTAAAATTGATCTCAATATTTTCTATGGGGTTAGAAAACTTGATTAGATAATGTTCAATGAAAAACCTAGAAAAAACATCAAGTCCGTGTTGCGGACCACATGCCCCGAGGTGAACTTTTTTTCAATTTTTTGTAAGGGGCATTCCAGACCTTTCCTAATCCAGATGAGTTTAAGAGTGAATTTTGGGCCATTGAAGATTTTTTATTATGGATGGTGACCAAGTCGAGCCACGACGTTAAACAGGGCGCTTCTTGGGAGGCAACCCAAGTATCTTTTATGTTTTTGACTTGTTTCTATGTTGGTTTTTTCAATTATTAGCTAATGACTTGAGAGGTTTGTTTTGATGTTTTAAGACATTAGATCAGTTGTGTTATTTTGGAAATTGGTGTATTTTGAGGTTTGGTTTGTAGGTATTTACCAAGAGCTGAAAGTGTGAGGAAATTGCATTTGGAGAAACCTCTGTGAGCAGGCCTACGAGTTATGGTGCACACTATGACTTGTAGTTATGTACCATAGCGGGAATCAATGATGAATTAATGTTGGCACACACACGACAAGCCAACCTTACGATTCATAGGGTCCCCTACGAGTCGTAAGTGGGATTTGTAGTGCCCAGGTATGAGTTCTAATTTTTCTAAGTGCTGAGGTCTGCTACAGGATCAGGACCTACGAGTCGTAAGAAGTCTATGACTTGTAATCAGGGTTTCTTAGCCCTGAAACACAGAATTTTTAAAGTGGTCCCATTTTTATATAAAAGGGGTCAAAATACATTTTGACCCTTAAAGTCCAATTTTCTTGACCTAATCAACATAAATTGTTCCCAAGTTAATCCCACCCATTGTTCTAATCGATTTTTCCGGTGATCTACGTCATTTTCTTACCATGTTTTTCGGCAAGCATTGGAAGTTAGGGTTTCGGCTCCTCTCTGTTCTCTCACTTTGTCCAAATATCATTCGTCTTCTCTTAAGGTATGTTCTTGGCTAAATTTGGACACAAAATTTTATTATTTTCCTTGAATTGTTTAATGATTGTGTGCATAGTGTTGATAGTGCATATATCCTTTAATGAATGTGTCATGCCCCGGGAGGGTACCCTTGGTGTGGCTGGCACTCGAAGACTATTGCTAGCTTTCAAAAGAACCACTTGGCCTCATCGTCATTTTGTACTCAACAGCGGAAGAAATAACCCAAATAGACACAATATTATTAATGAAAACTCACTCATAGTTTCATAATAACAAGGTTTTGAAATTTATACAATACTTTTAACAAATCACTCGCACAATGTCTATGAAGCCTCTACTCAATAATCCAGATGGTGTCGTGACAGGGCATAGACACCTTAAATAGATAAAGTTCTTAATAAAAGACAGGAGATAAAAAGGGCTTCTTCAGAATGTAAGGAGAGCTCACCAACTCTAAAGTGTACTGATCTGGATCTCAGCGATGCCCAGGCTGAAGTCCCCTATCTCCAATATCTGCATCATGAAATGATGCAGCGCCAAAGGTATCAGTTCATGGAATGTACGGTAAGTCCAACGGCTCAACTATAGTAATAATAACAATAAGGTAAAGAATACTTACCTCGACTCCTTAACTCATGCTCAGCTCAGTATATAACAGTTTAAAACATATCATGCATTCAAACATAATACATATATACATGGTGAAAGAAAACTCAGGTTTGTAAATCTCATGATCAATCAAAGTTGCTTAGGAGTTTCTCTTAACCGACATACCTTCACCACCATAAGTTAGGTAATGTACAACAAATCAGCATCTTTTCCACGCCTGCCTTATACGTGCCATGGCATAGGACGATCATCTCTCTTTCTTAGATCCAGGGTAAATGTCTTCTTATGGGGCAAGAGTCACTAGAACGATGTTGTGTGACTATCTTACATTGGAAACATAGTTCTGTGGGTTAGAGTAAAGGTATACTCGCTCCCTGCTTGGTGCTCGATACTCCTTCCAAGACTAAAGCATGCTCAACTAATCATTTAACTCAATCCTCAATGCTCAACCAATCAACTCAAACCTCAACCTCATAGAGTTATCTCAATTTGTTTCAAAGATTCATCAATTCAGTCAATCATATATAAATACTCACGTACAGTCAACTCAATAATCTTGTAACTTATCATGCTCAACTCAATTCAAAAGGCCATTTGGACTCTTTTAACTTTACTAATCACTTCATGTAAATAAGCTTATAATTTAACATGCTTTCATGTTTAATGACTCAAGTATTCTCAATTCATCATATTAACCTCAACTTAATTTTATTAAACTCATTTCATATAGAATATAAGTCTCAAGACATAATATAGTTCCAAGTAGTAAAATTCTCATATAATAGATACAATAAAACTCCTTCACCAATAACTTCTTTCAAATCCTTAAATAAAGCGACATGTAGGATCTTTCAATATAACTGTACATGCTCAAAATTTATTGTAATGCATTATAAATAATATTCTCATGGTAAGTACTTAAAGTATGTAAAAATAAATTAATTTATATAAAATATCTCATGATAAAAGATATATAAAAATAGGAGTAACTTACAAGGATAAAATTGCCGAAAATGTCTAATTTGACTCGAAAATGACTCGGACCTTTCCTACTCGACCCGTGATTTTCAACACTTTATGTGTCAAACTAGTAGAAAAATGAAAGAAATATAATATGAAAATGATTGGAAGATACTGAAAATTGACAGAATTCATCCTCAATTTAAAGGCCAAAAGAGCTTGTGAAGGACGCCCGTCCTTCAGTAGTGGTCGGGCCCACCACTATAAAAAGTGAAATTTTATCGTTAGACTCCTTTCGTTGATCCGAGAAAACTTTCCTTTTGCTAAAATTTAAATCCCTATCCAAACTCCTCGAAATAATTATTTGTAAACTTCCCTTTAAAAAAATCCTCTTTACAACTCTTTCAACTATTCCAACCAAAGTAAGACAAAAATTTGGGGTCGTTACAAAATGTTTGTCTAAATGTGTCTTTACAACTCTTTCAACTATTCCAACCAAAGTAAGACAAAAATTTGGGGTCATTACAAATTGTTTGTCTAAATGTGAGGACTAAAGTTGCCGATTAATATTCCCTGTTGTTCTAAGATTGTTAAAGCACTCTTTTTGGACTATGTAATGATGGAAATTTTACCATGACAACCCATGTTATATAGTGATTGTGCAATGAATTGTTAACTGTGGAATTCATGGTGGGGTTGGAATTGGGTGGTTGGCTTATGTTTGGGTTGAGATTGATTGTTTGGAATAGCGTTAGTATGCACTTGGGTTGGATCCCTTTGAACCCCCTTGATTGTGACTTGATCTTGACTGTTGTGAGTTTAGGAATAGATTATTTGTGGGTACTAGGAATTCTATATGCTTATTCTGTGCGTAAAAGCTTGCTTTGATGCTGTTAGATTGGGTTTAATGATTTGTGGTTCTTGTGGTATTATTGAAAGCACCACTGGTGCCTATTATTTTTCTACTACTAAGGCTCCCTATGGCTCGTAGGTGGTCCTACAAGTTGTAGGGACCTCTCGTAGGGAGCATCAGGACCCTATCGGTCCTTAACATATGCCATATAAGACCCACCTACGAATTGTAGTGCTCACTATGAGTCGTAGTGGGGGACTCGTAGGGCCTACGTTATTTTAAATGGTATTTTGTTACTTACTATGAGCCCAAGTTACGATTTGTAGGTCATCCTACAAGTCATGACTGAGCCTCATATCTGTGATCAGAATGTTATTTTTCAGGCACCTTAGCACTATGAGACTATTGTATGACTCGTCGGTTCTCCTACGAGTCGTACCTGCGCCTCGTACCTGCAAATCTGCAGCTGGTTCAGTGACCCTTTTTCTATGTTTTATTTTCTCAGTTTTCTTTTTTTTGTTTCTTGATTCTTCTTGTTTGTCCTTCTTCATTTGTAATTGGACTATGTATGAATATGGTGCTCCCTTTGTGGTATTTGGTGTTAAATCTTAGGTACGATGCCTCCAAAAGATAAACAAGCGATCCAAGCCTCCAGGAGGAATTTAGTTGATAAGCCCTTCGAGACTGATCAATCTGAGGGATCTGTGGAAGTCCACAGAGTTCGAATAGACCCCGAGGCAAATGTGCCTCAGACTCAAGCCCGTACTACACTAGCCTCGATAGAAGTAAATAGTCCTTCCCAGTCTGAGGAGGAGGGCAATGTTAATAAGTCCGGTAGTAGGTTACCATAGATTACTCTTACTCGCACTGACATAGAGAGTCAGAGGAGGCATCACATGTTAAGAAGGAAGAAGCAGAGTCACAGCCTCCAGCCAACCCAAGATGGGGCATCCCTGGAATGAAAGCTATTTAGGATAAGGTATTGGAGCCAAAAGGACAGGGAAAGCCTGTCAGGCAGTTCCATGAGGAGTCGAGGATGAATGACTCCGGATTGGATAGGGTTGCAACTTTAGATGCTGAGATCGCTAGACACAGGCTATGGTGGATTTCACAGTGGTTGGGAAAGTATACCCCTTATCTAGTCCGAGAGTTCTATGCAACCTACTATGCCAATATTCTTCAAGATCTTCCTAAAGGAAAGAAACCTATAAAGTAGTTAGGTTGCAAGAGGTCTTAGTCAGGGGTCGGATAATGGACATCTTATAGGAGATAATTAGGAGGGTTCAGTTTGGGCCAAACTACAGAATATCTCGTTCCAACACTGAGTATGATAGTTGGATTGCAAAGATGAGAAAGGCGGTGAATGAAAAGGATGTCAAGGTAAAATCTAAGATTCTCTGATGGATAGCTGGTTAGATTTGTGAGGAGGGTCTTGAGTCTACGTGGGTTACAAACCACGCTGATCCAATTGTAAAGTCCCACCTCTTATTCGGGGAAAACTTTTAGTGGTCTATTATCTGTTGGCACATCAGGTCTACTATTACGAATAATGTGACCAACTTGGAGAGAGTTGTACTATTAGCCAGCATTCTAGCTGGCTATGAGATTGATTGGGCTCGACTCATGGTAGAGCAGATACATGAGTCCGTTGTCAAGATTAACACTTCACTATCGCTCCATATCTTGATTCATCGCTTGTGCAATGAGGCAGGTGTTCATGTTGATCCCCACAATGGCCCATATGTAGAGGGCCTAGACACCATGGATCCCAGGCTGATTAAGGCTGATGAAAGCCCAGTGGCCCTATAGCAAGCTTCTCCTCATCCTATGCCAGATCAGTTATCTCTAGAGCCACAGACTCAGAAGATGACTCCATCCACCACCATTTCTACTCCAGTTGCATCAGAGCCACCTCAAGCTATTGATATAGAGGTGATGTCATCCTCTGATATTCCTACACCAGCAACTCCCGCTACTCAGGTTGACTCTACAAACTTTCCTCTTATGTCTGCTTTTACTTTTCAAGAATTGGTGCGCAGGTTAGAGAAGAGAGATCTCCAGTTGAGCAGGTTAATGAGCCAACACAAACCATGGGTCCGTCAGACAGTCCATAACTCAGAGGAGAGGGCCAAGGCATACGCTCATGAGATATAGATCAGAGAGTTAAAGTAGTGGATGCTAGAGTAAATGCCTTCTAGGATAGGGTCTAGAAGAGACTTAAGGATGCATGACCTGCTTACATGGTTGCGGTGATGGAGGATTTGTCCAAGTTCAAGGCCGACTTGTTAAGATGCTAGCAACTCTGATAGCATTCCCAGAGGAGGTACCGATGGGTGATGATATGTTTGATTTATTTGATGATCGCCCACATGCCCACTGGAAGAGGCCCCTCGAGAGTGATGACCCAGTAGTGAGCCAGAAGACGCCCAGGACTGATGATTAGGTTGCAGCACTGGAGGAGCAGATTACTGATGCAGTGGTACAGGAGACATGAGCTATAATGGCTATACGAAGAGACCGAGAGCAGCAGATTGCACAGGGAGCCGGGAGCTCAAGTACAGCTGCAGCCCAGACCATCGAGGAAGAGATCGGACTATAGAACCACTAGGACAAGATGGATGCCAGTGCTTGAGCACCTTATGTTTGATACTTTTGACCCCTGTCCTTACTGATACTTATCGATAATTTATTCCTTGTTTTAGATAATATTTTTATATTGGTTTTTGGATACTTTTAAGTGTTTTGTTTTGAATGTTGGCTTTCATTATGTTTTGGACTTTATATTTTTAAATTCTTGGTTTTTGGTATATATATATATATATGCTTACTTTGAGGACAAAGTATTTTCTTTTGGTGGGGTATGGGAAGTTATGGATTAGGATGAAGTCTGATTAGTCTTGAGTCCATAACTTCCCCTATTTTTTATCCCAAGGTTTTCTTACCGTGTTTCTTTTTCCTTGTGGATGTTTTAATTTCTGTTGAACTGGCATATTTAGGTAGTGTGTATACTTTGTTGATATTTAGTGATTATTATCTTTTGGCATGTGCATAATCTTGATTGGTTTTATTTATGTTTTGAAAATTGGGTACCCTCAAAATTTTTGAGATTGTTGGTTGCCTGAGCAATCTTGCATATGATTATTTGGGCAATGTTTGTTCAGATAAAGAGAAGGCAAGTTGAAGCTTGAAGCATGACCTGCGAGTCCATGTTGATTTTGTGTGTGATGTCATGTGTGTGAGAGCCTATTTTGTCATATTCTTGCACTGTGTACTGACTCAGAACTTGCCTTGTTACTCTAACATTAGACTGGAGATATGGTTGATTATGAGAGGATCTTAGGCCATTGTTCTTTTAAGTGAGTCCACTTTTTCCCAAAGGACCGACCAAATGAAGTAGTTAATCCTTTGTTACATATGTTTGAGCTTTACATGTATATTTTATTTCTTGACACCTAGTTATCCTAACCTTGTTTTATGAAATACCTTGATATTGGCCCTGGTCTATCCTTTAACGTGAATCTTGATTGAGGAAAAAAACATAAGTTCAGGGTGGCTACCAAAAGTCACCCTGGTTTAGGGAATGGATATTGTGTACTTCACCTCAGGCTAAAAGCCTAAGTTAAGGGTAGCCTTTGATATGGTAAAGTAATGAAAATGAGGTGGTTAGTTGCGAAAGAAAGAAAGAAGAAAAGATCATGTGCCTGGTGAGAGAAAAAGAAAAGAAAAGTGCCTTGGATTGAAAAGAATAGCAAAATGAGTTTGAAAATGAGGCAAAGCTGAAAAAGGAAAAGAAAGCACCCTAAAAAGCTTGAAAAGGAGGAATGATGGAGGATATAATGAGAATGGTTGAGTTATGGAGGTAACAGTGTTGAAAAACGTGGTTCAAGGATAGGTTTTAGTCACTAGTTGCCTATAATGCCATACCAAAGCTACATGAGCCTACGTTACAAGCCCATTAAGTCCTAAAGTGATCCTAGTTCAACTAGTCAACAGTCTGTTGTTTGAGTATAGGGCCAAGTCTATGGTGTCAATTATCAAGAATGAATTTTATTTGTGAGAGTGAGAATCCTTGCACAGTCCTGAAATTTGATTTCTTTTTGAGTGTAATATAGGGACTTCTTTTCTATGAGAGCATTTGCATTTCATGATTAAAATGTGACTTGTTCAGTTACTGTGGATTGATGATGCTCCTTCACTTGTCATAGTTGGATTTTCAGATATATCATCATGTTTTGGTTTTCTTGGTAGCTTTGCAATCAGGTTTTGAAAATGAGAGTTGGGTACCCGAATTGGAGTTAAGGGATATATGCGCCATTAGGATTGTTTCTATGTGTTTCTCATTGTCTACTTAGATGGAGTCATTGCTTGAGGGTAAGCAACAGTCCAAAGTTGAGGGTGTTCATGTGCTGTAAAAATACAACACATTCAATGCCCAAAAGAAGGGATATTTCAAGTTCTTAATGCGACTTTTTATGGTTTTATGTATTTTTGTGTTGGTTGTGCAGAAAATATAGGTTGGTATGATTTTAGATGAAAATTGCAGATTTTGCTGAAGTACAGGATATACGAGCCACCCTATGAGTCGTAGCCTAAGCTACCAGTCATAAGGTACCCTCATAGCAAGGAACAGTGAGCAAAATTAAGAAGTTTCAATGTGAAGGTCAACCATACAAGGCCACCTTATGAGTCGTAGGTCTCATTACGACTCATATGGGTGGGGATCGTAGTAAGGAACATTGAGCCAAAAGTTTGGACCAAGAATTAAAGGCCTAGACTATAAGAGGAATATACGAGTCATAGCCCAAGCAACAAATCATAACAGTGGGTTGTAGAAGTCAAGTCCAAAATGCCAAAAGTTGACTACAAAACCCTAATTACGACTCGTAGGTCTCGTATGAGTCATATATGCAAGACGTAATTACTACCAGATGTACTTCTATTTAATTTTTAGGTGCTTTGTAAATAGTATAAATAGTTAAAGATTAGGGTTTAATCAGGGACTTTGAATATTTTTCAGATTCCACACTTTGAATATTCTAAGAACATTTTCTAGGGTTTAGTGTAGATTTTAATTTTTAATTTGAAGACCCACTTTGGGGGGATTCAAAAATCACATTGTATTCATTCTCCATTAATCCAAACTTGTGGTTTTCAATTTCAAGGTGTCTTTGTTCTTCATTGTTTTGGGTAATCTCTCAACTATGTCTTCCATTTTCATTGTTGTTAATGTTGCCTTAGCCATGAGTAGCTAAGCACCTATAACTTGGGGTTGTGGGAACCATAAGTAGTTGACTTGAAATAACCTAGACTTTGTGCATTTCTTTGATGGGGTTTGCATGTATTGTTTATTTCCCTTCACTTTGAATGTTGTTTGGTGGTCGCCATCACCAAACCCCACCCACTATCATGACCCCGACCAAGGTAGTGATGAATAGGAAAAGTGAAGTAAATGATAGAATTCGATTGATGCGTTCTCGTCTAATCAACCAAACCTAACCAAGGGGAGGTTGACAGGGACAAATGGGTAATGATGAGTTGGCACACCATGGTTTCCGACCAAGAGCCATAGTGAAATTCGACCTTCATCTTCACAAGAGGACTGGAAGAACCTAAGTTACTGTCCTGCATGCGAATTCATAATTAGACTTATGTTGTATAGGGTAATTGAGTCAACGAATCATGGGGAATATAATTCCCAAGTTGTCCCTCAATTTGATTGTGTTCTTGCATAAATAGCGTAGTGTTTATTTTTTTTCTTCATTTTGAATCACAAAACCCCCATCGTTTTAGAGAATAAAGTGATCAATGCTTGAAATGATTGTTAGTGGATCAATTTGGTCAAGCCCTGTATTCCCTTTGGATTCGATCCTAAGCTTTAGTTAGGTTTATTGCTAACTGCGACCACTTTACTGTTGGAATGTGAACATCAATGAGATGATTAGAGTCTCTATGAGACTGATCAAGAGATAGTGCCTCCACAAGGCTCGTTGAGATGATTTAATTGAGATAGTTTGATTGGATGGATTGTTTTATGAGCATTTAGTCTTGGTAGGAGTATTGAGCACCGAAAGAGTAAGCATTATTCCAACTCACACTCTTCACACTACTTAGTGGAGCATAGGTCAGGATTAGGACCATCACATCATATTATGTTGATGTTCCCTCTGATTAGAAGTCCCTAAAATCAATAGAGGACTTATACATTATTGTTTCCATTTGGACTTGTCTATATGGTTTTTATTCGTTCCCTACCTTGCAAGTACGAAAGGGCTGTGGCAATATCAGCGAGATTATTAAACAATTACTAGTTCATAAGTGATTGTTTTCAGATAAGAGAAACTCCCAGAAAGTTCCCACCTGGAGTACTCTGAGTCGAGATGAGATGAGATTAGTTGAGATTAGTCCCTCTAAGATGATTCTGATCTGATTGATTAGGTTTGACGGGTCATTTGTCTACTCTTTATTCTTGCTTTAGATAGACACTTGAAATGTTGATTTGTTATTATCCTTGATTTGATTGTTGTTTCATATTATTCTACTTGTTTCGGCTTCATTCTGCTATTTTACATACCGTATATTCCACATACTGACGTCATTCGGCACTGCATTTTATGATGCAGATACAGGGATTAGAGATGCACTACATCTTAAGTTTCTCAACTTGTACGTACATTCCACATACTAATGTCATTTTATGATGCAGATACAGGGATTAGAGATGTCACGACCCAACCCAGGGACTGTGATTTGGAAAGTTGATATAATATGTTCTAGTAAGTTGGATTTCGGATACTCATTTTAAAATTTTGATCACGGTATTAGGAATAGAGTCATTGTGATGGATATGAATCATCGGTATTGGATAATTTTTTGCATGAATTTTATAGAATATGTATACTTTCATAAAATCTTCTTTCTTGTGTTTTTTGGAAAGTTGATATAATATGTTTTAGTAAGTTGGATTTTCAAAACTCGCTTCAAAATTTTGATTAATTTAGATTCGTGGTATTAGGAATAAAGCCATTGTGATAGATATAAATCTTCTTTCTTGTATTGTTTGGAAAGTAAAACAAAACATCAGAGAAAAAGATGAGGAAGAAAGAGAAAGAAAAGAAAAATAAGAAAGAGAAAAGTTAAAAAAAAAAAAAAAAACTTCATGGAAGAACACGCAGAAGAAAGAGAAAAGTAAAGCAAAACTTCCAGGAAGTGTATCCCACATGCATCATATTATTGACACATCAGTGCTATGTCAGTGCCATATCAGTGCCATCTAAATTATTTAAATTTTAATTTTTAATTATTTTTTATTAATTTATAAATTTTGAAAAAAAATAAAAATTAATCTAAGATTTTAAAATTAAAAAAGAACTAACTCTACAATTGATTCTCAAAATTATTCTCACAACAAAAATATTCAATCTTTAAGAAAACAAGAATTAAGCATGAAGAAACAAGAATTAAGCCTGAAGAAACCACTATTGCACCTGAAGAGAGAAGTAGCGAGCATGAAGAGATAAGAACTGAGCCTGAAGAGACAAGTATTGCACCTCAAGAAATAAGAATTGACCTTGACGAATCAAAAATTGAGCTTGAAGAATCAAGAATTGATCTTGAAGAAACAACAATTGAGCCTGAAGAAATAATAATTAAGCACGAAGAAACAAGAATTGAGCATGATTGAACAAGAATTGAGTCTGAAGAGACAAATACTGAGCCAGAAGAGACAAGTATTGAGCCTGAAGAGACAAGAATTGAGCCTAAACCGACAATTATTGTGCTCGAAAAATCAAGAATTAATCTTGAAGAAACAAGAATTAAGCTCGAAGAATCAAGAATTGATCCTAAACAATCAAAATTGATCCCAAAGAAACAAGAATTGAGCCGATGAAATAAGAATTGAGCCTGAAATAACAATAATTGAGGTTGAAATGTGCCACCAAACTGTAATTGACTATTGTTTACCAAAATCTCAAGATAGTTCTACCTATCAGAAATCCTAGAAACATGGGGAGAAAATAGGGGCTACATCCCTAAAAGCTAAGAAACACCTAGCTGCAACTGGATGAAAATTTTATTCTATTGGGAAGAATCCCATGAGATATCTTTATTGTTCTCCAGAAGGAAAAACTTTTGTTTCTTTTCAAAAATCTTGTAAATGGTGCATGAAAAAGTGGGAATCTAAAAGCTACTTATCAGAACGAGTATCTTCTCCATCAACGTCTATGAGAAACTTATGTTATAGATCACCAGGGGAAATACATTTAGTCTCATTGTTAAGAGAATCAAGAAAGAAGAGAAAATATGGTGAAATGAAATCCAGACCTTCTCTCAAAAAAGAAGATGCTGATATGCGATCAAGTAAAAGAGCTTGAGAAGATAGTATAGGATTATTTGGGAGAGAAGTGTGGGCAATAAGAGGTTTCATTATGGTTATATTGTTTCACTTGTGTATTTGTAACGTATGTAGTAATGTTGTCCTTCACTCCAAATCTTTCTTTGATTTTCTTGATATTTTCTCATGAATGACTTTTAAGGGAGTAATTGGAGAGTGGTTGCCAGTTGATTTTTGTCTGCTTGACCCCTCTGCCTGAGCTCCACTGACTTTTCTATTCCTGTCAATGTCATTTCCTTTGGGTATTTAGTAATACCCTTTGAAGTCCCATTTTTCTATCAATGGGGCGCATCTCTTTTCTTTTTGGCATATCTTCTTTAATGGGCATGTTCCTTTTGGCCATGCCTATAGGTGTGTGAGCTTTTGGGCCATAGTCCTCTTTATGCTCTATTTGCCAATGAGTCAGGGATCCTAGCTCGACGACCCTTCTGTTGGTGGTTTTCTTTGGAAATTGGACAACCTCCTAGTTTCCATTGTATATTTCTTTGTAATTTTCTTTTACGGGGATCTTCTCCCGCCCTTTTTGGTGGGTAATAGTTGGAAAATTGTTATTTGTGTATCCCAATCGGGGAAAGTAAAATAAAACTTTAGAGAAGAAGACGAGGAAGAAAGAGAAAGAGAAAAAAAAGGAAGAAATAGAAAAAGTAAAACAAAACTTAATAATCTTGGTATTACCAATATCATCAGTTATATATCTTATCATACCATATGTAAGATGTATAAGTAATACAATATTAACTATACATAGACTAAAAAATGTAGAGTTTATTAAGAAAAATAAAACATGAATTATATTTCTGTATTATTAGTACCTTGTTTGGTATTCCTTTTTAATTTATGTATAACTAATACTTGTATTAGTTATACATTTTATTGTGTAGTAAGGAACATATTATTAATAACACGAATTTATATGTATTAGTAATGCAATGATTTTTGATACATACGTTTGCATGATTAAAGGTCTAATTGTCCCTCACAATCGTTTTTACATCTTTCTATACCATAAATGTGGAGGGTATCTTTGTAAATAATTTTATAAGATAATTCATGTTATTTTTAATGCATTAAATCAAAGAGAAAATACATAAAATCTCCTTCAACTTGTCTGCGAAACTTATTTTAATACTTTAACTTTACAGATAATTCTTTACTATCCTAAACTCATCTCAAGTGAATCTAAATCACCTTAACATTATAATACCAATCTTGCAATGGTGAGTGTATTCTACACTTGCCACATCAGTGCCACGTCAATGCCACACATTACCACATTAAAAATTATTTAATTTTATTTTTAATTCTTTTTTATTTATTTATAAATTTCAGAAAAAATAAAAATTAATCTAAGATTTAAATTTTTTTTTAAAAAAAACAACTAACTCTATAATTGATTCTCAAAATATTACTCACAAGAACAATATTCAATATTTAAGAAACAAGATTTGAGCATGAAGAAACAAGTACCGAACCTGAAGAGACATGTATTGAGCCTGAAGAGACAAGTATTGTGCCTAAAGAAACAAGAATTGATCCCGAAGAAACAAAAATTGATCCCGAAGAAACAAGAATTGATCTTGAAGAAACAAGAATTGAGCCTGAAGAAACAAAAATTGAGCTTGAATAAACAAATACTGAACCTAAAGAGACAAGTATTTAGCCTGAACAGAAAAGTAATACGCCTAACGAAACAAGGACTAAACCTGAAGAATCAAGAATTGAGCCTGAAAAATCAACAATTGATCCTGAAGAATCAACAATTAATCCCAAAGAAATAAGAATTGAGCTCGAAGAAACAAGACTTGAGCCTAAAGTAACAATGAGTGAGCCTGAAATATGCCGCCAAGCTATAATTGACTATTTCTTTTACCAAAATCTCAAGACACTTCTACCTATCAGAAGTCCTATAGACATGGCGTAAAGACAGGGGCCACACTCTAAAAGCGAAGAAACACCTAGCTGCAACTGGATGGAAATTTTCTTCTGTTGGGAAGAATCCCAAGAGATACCGTTACTATTCTCCAGAATGAAAAACGTTTGTGTCTTTTCGAAAATCTTGCAAATGGTGCAAGAAAAAGTAGGAAGCTGAAAGACACTTATCAGAATAACTGCCTTCTCCATTAACGACTACGAGAAACTCATATGAGAGATCACCAATGAAAATACCTCTGATTTCATTGTTACGAGAATCGAGAAAGAAGAGAAAACATGAGGATGTGAAATCTAGGTCTTCTCTAAAAAAACAAAAGAGAGAGATGGTGATATGTGATCATGTAAAAGAATATGAGAAGATGTTTTAGGATTATTTGTGAGAGAAGTGTGGGCAATAACAGGCTTCAATATAGTTACATTTTTCATGTGTGAATTTGTACCATAAGTAGTAATGTCATCTTTCATTTCAAATTTTCCTTGGATTTACTTGACCTTTTTCCTTCAGTGGAGGGGGATTCACCATAAATGGCATTAAGGGAGTAGTTGGGGAGTGGTTGCCAATTAATTTCTATCCACTGGGTCCCTCTCTCTGAGCTCTACTGACTCTTTTATTCTTGTCAGTGTGATTTCCTTCTTGGGTGTCTAGTAATACCTTTTGAAGTCCTATTTTTCCGCTAATTGGCCCCATTTCTTTTATTTTGGGCCTAACTTCTTTCTCGGGCCTATTCCTTTGGCCCATGCTCATAGGTGTGTGAGCTTTTGAGGCATAGTCCTCTTTGTGCTCTGTTTGCTAGTGAGTCAAGGACCTTAGCTTGGAAATCTTTTTGTTAGTGGTTTTATTTGGGAATAAAAAAACCTCCTAGTTTCCATCGTATGTTTCTTTGCAATTTTCTTTTATGGGGATCTTCTTCTGCACTTTTTGGTGAGTAATAGTTGGGAAATTGTTATTTGTGTGTCCCAATCGGCCTTATGTGAGGCATATGATTCTCTCCCCCACATGGATTACTCTTTGCTTATGAGTGCCCACGATTACCTCACTCTTGACTGGGTTTCTAACGAGACCTGAATGCATAGTCTTGCATACCATTCTCTCAAGGTTCTTGACATGCACACATCTATCTTGATGAGGGCACCAGTTTCTGCCCCATCCTTTCTAGCACCTGCCTATTATAGAACTCAGTGGGGAGATGTGGAAGTCTTGCTCAAATTGCATTATGGGTAATTGTTGAGGTTTGTGGGTCAAAGTTAGGTTCCTATTTCCTAATAAATACAAAGTTCCCGGCGATGAACCATGGTCCTTCATAGCACTTTGTTGGCATTGTTTACAAAATTAAATTTTGCTTCATGGTAGTCATTCCCTAGATCAATCAAAACTAGTGGTTTTGTGGGTTTCCATAGGTTTACCAACTTGTTCCTTAGGTAAGTGTGCGGGAATCCCCTACCAAAAACTTTGATAACGACAGAGGTTTTCCATTGTTGGTAGAGCCTCTAAGTTCATTCTGAGTTAGTTGAATTGTGTTTGGGTGTCTTGGAGGAGTTATCTAAAATCCATTTTGGTTTGTTGTGGGCAACTCATAGCCTTGATTTAGTATGTTATTTTTTCCCAGAAGGATCTCCTTGAGGTGCGGTTCCTTCCACTGTCCGAGGGGTTAGGTGGTTTCGATGGTTGGGGGGAGTGGGTGTCAGTAATGTGTTACTTAATTTCGTTCATAGAGAGAGAGAGGAAAAAACCTAATGGAGCAAGTCTATGTGCACCTAATTGTGGATTGTTGAAATAACTCAAAACTTCCCATACTTATTACGTCTATTATTCCATCATAAGTATTAAATTTTGAATTGCATCACTATGGCATTTCAAAAAAAAAAGTTTTAAATACGTACAGTAAAATAATTAATTTATGATAAATATAATTTAATTTATTATAAATTAATTATAATCATTCACCGAATGATCTTTTTCTTATAATTATTCCCTAAAAAACTCGATTCATACACATTCTTTGCACGTGTGTCTTAAGAAAATAGTATATTGATAGAAATGAATAACAAATATATACTTGAGAGTCACATGTTTATCTGTTAGAACTCGTAACTTAGAACCCGTAAGTCCTTAATTGGTTCAATTTGGTAAAGTTTGGGACCAAATGTGAAATTTCTTATAAAGTATAGTCCTTAA
>JAOTQR010085316.1:0-36295 GCA_025774065.1 Solanum ossicruentum
CAACTAACATCGCATTGAGAACACACAAAATTCCAAGTTTTAAGCATCAAAAGTGTGGTATTTTAGCAGCACATCAACATCCTCAACTTAAAAATTGTTGCTTTTCCTAAAGCAACAAACTTAATCTATGTAGATAATACAATAAAACACAAACTTTAACCCAATGGCATACATCACATAAATCTCAAACTCAACTACCCGCACCAACTTTTCAAAAAAGGATCAGATAGTTATCTACCAAACTACCACACACTGTGCATGTGACAACAAAACTATGACAAGTGAGGCACTATCAACAATCCACAATCACTGAACAAGTCTAGTGCTAACAATACAATGCAAGTGCCCTTACAAAAGGAAGTCTCATATCTGACACTCAATGATGTTTTCATGTTTAACCTTGGGACTATGCAAGATCACTCACCCTCACAAAAGATATTCATGCATAATGTCTAATACCATAGGATTTCCCCTATATTCAATATTAAGACCATCAACTAATTGAACTAGGATCACTTTAGGGCTTTCTAGGCTTGTAACGTATTCTAAGGGGGCTTTTGTATGATATTTGGGGAACATAGTGACTAAAGGCCCTCCTTGACACTGCATTTTTCTACACTTTTGCCCTACCAACTCTCTTATTTTCACCTTATTCTCCCTTTTTCCTATTTTCAAGCTTTCTTTTCATTTTTCATCTTTTTTCCTTATTTGTATACTTGATTTTGCTTTTTAGCTCACAACTAAGGCATCACTTTGTTTTTTCTTATACCCCGTACATATTTTTTCCTTTTCTCCTCTATATTGTTGATTTACCCTATGTGTTTCATCCTTACACCAGCCACCCTCAACTTAGGCTTTTGGCCTGTGTTGAGGTGCACAATATCCTTCCTCAGAACCAGGGACAATTTTGGTAGCCATCCTCAACTTAGGGTTCATGCCTCAATCAAGGTGCACAATGTTCAAGGAAGAATCGGGGCCAATTTTAGGATTTTACAACTAACAAAGCTAGGTTAACTAGGCATTTTCAAAGAATAGGTACATGTTAGGCTCAAACATTAGGAAGAAGGGATTATATCATCATTTTAGTTGGTCATTTTAGGCTGCGTGGGCTATTAAGAACAATGGCCTATGATCCTTTCCTAATCCAATTAATCTATAATCTAACTTAGAGAAACAGGGGAAGTTATAAATTAGCACAAAACACATTATTCTAGCAAATTAAGCTCACACTTACACGACACTCCATACGTTATCAACAAAAGACTCTCAGTTTATATTTTTTATGTCAGATTATCCTCACTTATCAAAGCAAACATTTTCACACACCTAACATGCATGGTTTCTATCTAACTACTAATCAAAATTTTTGGTAGGTGTATTTTTAAAATAAAGCACAAAAATATGCTATATTCAACAAGTATTGGTACTGTATGCTACAACTACTATCTAAACATCCTAAATATGCCAGTTTAACAGAAAGTAAATATCCACGGGGAAAAAGAATATAGTCAAGAATACCCCAAGATAAAAAATTGCGGTAGTTATGGACACAAGATACTCAGACTTCACGGAAGCCTATAACTACCCACACCCCGTTGAAAAAGATGTGTATTGTCCCCAATGCACAAAATCAAAGAAAAATAAACCTAAGAACCAATGTAGGGCTGAGATGTCCACCCTCCTCCTGTGGGAAAATATCCTTAGCAACAGTGCTCTGTCCTGAGGAGCCAGTATCCTTCACGTGCTCTAACTATTAAGCCTATCGTATCCCCTCCTCCTGTCTTGATCAACTCAAGATAATCTTAAGCTTAAGCCCCACCTCCTCTGTAAGCTTCTCACATAAGCATTTCCCATATGGATTATCATCCTCTATGTAGGGTCTTTTCCTATAGGATGAGTAAATGGGCTCATTAGGAGCAAATAAATCAACCATCAGTATCGGAGCTATAGTTTCTAGTAATGCAACCAGTGCTGTGAGTGTTGCTGTCATGTCAGCTTGGAGCTGCTAGATTTCCATTTGAATAGCCGACAAATCTAATGGTTGGGCCTTGCCCAATCTCTATTGTACCCTCTCTTTGAAGGCATTAATACGAGCATCCATGGTGGAGATACGATCCTAAATAGCAGCAACCATGAATGCCTGCATTCGACCCTCCGAGTCTAAAATGGTTTGGCGGACCCAAGGCTTGATCTAATGAACAAGCTGAGTTAACTGTGACTAAAAATGTGATAACCTCTTGCCTACATCCTGTATGGATGCTACAGACACGTATACCATGCCCACAAAAGTAGTCTGTGAAGTCACAGCCTGTGGTGTAGGGACAAAAGTAGTGGGCCCCTCTCCTCATCTACCTCGGGCTGCGAGGGCCTCTCCTCAATATCAATAGCAGTGGTGGTGGAAATCTGTGAGCCCTCACGCAGTGGTGCTAGGGCAAATATCTGAGGCATAGGTTATGACTGTGCCATGCGGAGTGCCACAAGGTTCTCTTCAACTTTGATCAGGCTGGATCTAATGTATGTTGGCACTCTATCAACTGGTACAAAATCTTAACCCTCGACTCTAGATAAAGCATGTATATCAAGCATGGCAATGGGATGGAGGTAGACCTCTTCAGTCCAATACCATGAATCTACTCGGCGATAAAGCGGGCCAAGTCAATATCATAGCGAGCTAAGATATTGGGAACCAAAACTACATGCTCCGACGTCAGAGTATTATCAGTAAGTATTGGCCAGATGCATGAACAAACAACCACCCACCAAAACTTGGTAGGAAAAATAAGTGAAGCCTTGACTATAGGCTTCGAGTGAGTGGCGACCTATGCAGGTTCCGAACCATGCTCAACAATATACCCAGCCACCTATCTCATCAAAGTGGCTCATTTTTCCTGATCTTTCATTAGAAGTGGGTCCCTTATTTGCCCCACCCTGTAGTTGAACTTTGTGGTGGATCTAGGGGGTAAGGAACTTTAGACCAAATAACATCTGGTGGATGGCGGCCTTCGATATATCCACTTGGCCCCTCACTCTCGTCTTGGTCAGTCTATGCTAAGTAAGGGGGTACTTCCCCATGGGAAGAGTGCTCTGAATAGTGGCTGCATATGAGGCATAAAACTCCCTCACCATGGTCGGGGAGTATTGTTCAAGTGCATGTGTGAGCCACTAAAGCCCATACCGAGTCAATGTGTCCTAGAGGCCAAGGACACTGTTGACTCTATCTTAGATGACTCAGGACTCCTCATAGATGGAACGAGATAACTTTCCCTGCACTATCGACTGCACTCCCTATATATATATATATATCTCTTGCATGCCATTGACACACCACTGACTAGTAAAGGTGTTTGGAGTAGATGGTTAGGATTGACGTGCAACAGAGGACTCTACCTCTGATCCGTCCTCAGAGCCTCCCATAGTGCTGGACTCATCTCTGGATGGAGTCATCTATGGTAAATCGCTTTCATCACTGCCTCTATACTCAGACTGGGAAGTGCGAACAACAAGAGCCCGAGTCTTCCCAGCTCTGGCAGCGGCTCTTGTTTATGGTCGAGCTATATTTAGGTCCACCATCTAGCACCTCTAATAAGCCACTCAATGTAGTGGCCTGCTCATCATCCAAAGGCTCATATCTAAGCCTCCTCTTTACGGCCTGGATCTCGTCTCGTTTGGATATTAGGGCCATATACCTGAAACATGAACATATATGCACGATGGTTATCCCCACAAACAAAAAATTAAGATACAAAAATTCACCTAAATTAAGTTGCAGAAGGGTCTACGAAAGCCTTATGGGTTAGTAGATACCACGAGCCCTAAAGACCTTTCATAAAGTAGTGGTTCAAACAAGTTATATTACTGGAAAAGTGTATGAACCAGGTATGACTCGTAAAGTGTATTAAGACATCAATTTAAGATAGGGATCTACGAGACCTATCTACAAGTCCTAAAGTAATCTATGACTCATAGAAGATCTCATTTGATGGATACTCAGAAACGTTAAGTTTCTGGAATCTTGTACGAGGGGAAATTACGAATCATGAAACAATCCATGGGTCGTAAAGTCCAATCATGGACAAGAAAACACAGTCACCTGCATTTCTAAACTCATCACATGGATCCCACACGACTTTTTTTGATAAACATGTTACCAGCATCAAAGCAAAAACACACAAACTCATGTGATTTTCATACCACATCTGATACACCCAACATGTCTACAACATCTATACCCCATTGAAAGAGATTAAGAATGATTAACCTACAATTCTGACCACCTATGCTCAATTTTCAACAAGATTACGCACCTATGTCTCTAGCCACTAATTAACACAAAAAATTAATTAATCACCCATGGTCATTGAATCAATAGGCACAAACAACCATTTAGAACATGAAATTAAGTCAATGATACCCACTTTCAAATTTACACCATTATTCAAGCATGGGAAACCTAATTTCTCATATCATGAATTAAGTTCAATCATGGATCTTATGTCTAAACACTGTTCCCAACACAATTTCTAATTCAATCATCAAAAACAAGGGAGATTAGGGGTCTTACTTTAACTGAAAACTTACCAAGATTTCTAATTAAAGTGAAGAAAATGAAGGAGGTGACTAGGAACGAAACCCTAGGCTACTAGAAACTCGCTGGAAAATAGGTTTACGGCTGCTGTCGGTGGTCGGATTCACGAAGGAGAGGGCTTGGTCATGTTAATTTTTTAATTTAGGTCAAGAATGTGGTCAAAATAATTTGACCCCATTATTGATTCTTTGACTGGGTCAATTGAAAAGTTACTGGGCCTGGACTCTATAAAACCTAGATTATAGGTTGTAGAGTGTTTTAAGGCCCATAAACCATGGTTTCCTAGATCATCCAAACTTTAGTTTTCAAGACTAGGTTTCACAGACCAGTCTATGAGTCGTAAAGTGATTTATAGCTTATAGAGTTGATTGTAGAAACCTCAACACTTAGAAAATTTTTTAGAAATGTACTTGGGGTCCACGACCTAAATTCATGACCCATAGTTTGATTTACAGATCATAAAGTTGGCTCATGGAATGGACTGCATAATTTTTCTGCTCAATGGAAATCTCTACGAGAAGGGTTATGGGTTGTAAAGTGTTTTACGGCCTGTATACCCAATTGTTGAGATACATCCTGACGCTCTTCTTAGCCAAAATGGCTGATTTAGTCTTGTACCTGCATACTCTTCATAGAATGTAGTGTTACCCTATACGCAACCAGCCCAATGTCCAAAGTTACAATCAAAATATAAGGAAAAAAACTACCTATGAATCCAAAAACTGAAAATAACCCTGTAACTATACTATTACATCAAAAATCATGGGTTGCCTTCCAAGTAATGCTTGATTTATTTTCGGGCATGACTTGGAATAATTTGTTACTCAGACTTCACCAATTGCCAGACTTCACTTTTCAAATCATCTGGATGCTTCATGGGCTAACAGATATTGAAGATGACTTCTTCATCATTCAATCTAAACCTGAGTTGACCGACTTCTATATGCACTAGTGCTCGCTAGTGCCTAGGAACAGTCTTCCCATGATAATTGGGATGTCGAAGTCAACTTTGTAATCTAGGATCAGAAAGTCTGCAGGGAATATGAACTTTTCAACTTTTACAAGCATATCATGTAGTATTCATATATTCTTCTTCACCATTCGGTCCACCATAAACAACCGCATGCTCATTGGAGTAAAAGCTCACAATCCAAGCATCAGATTAATACTGGCACTGAGATCACATAGTGCCCTTGCAAACTCCACATCTCCAATGGTACAGGGTATGGTGAAAGCAGTTGGATCTTCTCACTTTTGAATCGAGGACCTTGTAGCAATAGCGCTACAATGTTGAATCTCTTAGGAGAGCTCCTGACTCACAGCGCACTTTTTAGTAACTAGGTCCTTCATGTACTTAGCATACCTTGGCATCTTCTCCAATGCCTGAATGAGAGGCATGTTGACGGAGAGTTGTTTCAGCATGGAGAAAAAATGCTTGAACTTGCCTTCCTCCTCCCTCTTTTTAATTTTTTTAGGGAAAGGGGGAGAAGGACTAGGGATGGGATTCAACTCTTGTTGTACATCAACAGCTTACCTACCCCATCCTTGCCATGATCGTCTTCTATCTTTGTATCCTTGCCGTATCCATCTCCTCTCAAACATCTTCCCCATTAACTGGAATGGGAGGATCAATGGTGCTCTTGACACCTCAAATAGTAACTGCCATGAACTGCCCTTCACTTTAAGGATTGTGAACTATATTCCTAGGCAGTGTACCCCTCTGACACTGATTAAGTTGATTCGACACTTGACCAAACTATTGTTCCAGATATTTGATAGCCATAGAGTAAGACTCTATTTTTTGATTTATACTCGAAATCACTAATTTCATGACCTTCAGAGTATCATCCTGTATCTCAGCTTTCTTCAATAGGTGATCAAACATCTCCTTAACTCTAGAACTATTTGCACCTACAACATGATTATGCGATGGAACATAAGGACTAGTTGTCAAGCCTTCTTATAACACCCCACATCTTACCTATACTAGTTCTATGCAAATGAAACATGATATGGTTTGGTCAAATTAGCACTCATTTTTAAAAGTGCTTGAATATCATGTAAGAGGGCGATATGTGCGTCTAACACTTAAGAGGATCGAGTGTATACATATTTTATGTCAAATTAAAGAGATCATGGCCCTAAAGAAAGTGAGAGAATTGAGGTGCTTGCAGGACGTAGGAAGCTAGCAGGTGAGTCACCTACTTTCTTAGCTTAAACTTTCTAACTAGATAGAGATGAGGCCCGACGTTGAATCTATCCAAGTCGAATTATGGATAAAGTCCATGTTAATGGTGTAACTTTAGCCGTGTTTTAGCATCATAAATGGACTATGTTTTCAGCCCAATAAGAATAGAAAAAGGGACCAAGTATACCACAATCGACTTCACTATTTGGGCCCATACTAAGTGAAGAGAAATTAAGAAAATGGGTAGTCAAGGCCCATCAACTTTGAAACGCAATTAGGCCCAAGTGAAAGGGTCAAGTTGCTGCATCACCACCTTAATAATATGAGGCTTAAACCACACAAGAAATTCGGACAAAGGCTCCTTTCAAAAAGCTTACAAGTAGCACCTTTATGTCATTCTTAACTTGGAAAAAAAATCAGCTTTCACAAGCTTGCTCTCCACACTTTCTTAACCTTGCAAAGAAGCCACAAAGAGACTTTTAGAGTTCTTGGAGAAGCCCTACACCTTGAAGGTAATTTTAAGTTAGTTTACTTATGTGTTTAGTATGGTTTTCTTATGAAAAACAAGAGGCTATATTGGTTAGGTATATGCTAAAACTTTCGGACAGCATATGTTCCAAGGGTTGTTGCATACTTTTCTTGTTTATTTGGGAGCTTTAATCTTCTTGGTTGGCTTGATTATGAAAGAAGGTTTCTTTTATTAATTTTTTTGAGTTCTGTAATGATGTATAAAGGTTGCTGCACTATTTGGTTATACATAAACAATTGAGGTTTAACGTGTTATCCTAAGAGTGTTATTTGTAGAAATTGTGGGCTGATTGATTGAGGACTATGGTCTCACATCCTACACCTATTTTGAGGACTGTTTTTGAACTATTTTAGTACTAGTTTTATGGGCATATATGGTGGGGACTGTTTGGTTAAAGTTGGAACAGGTTTGGAATTATCAACGTCGAAATGTAGCAAAGGGATGTAACGTTGTGCCTCCTATTTGTATGTTGTGTAGAATTATTATGTGTTATGCTTCATGCACCATTGTAAGACTATTATGGAACTACAACAGGCTATACATGATATGTATATTAGAATGTGTATTAGAAAATACGATTAAAGGCAGAAAGGTTGAAAGAATACGCTCGGGTTTATAATTATATGCTTGCTGCCAGTGTATTAATTTTTTATGAGATTGGGCTGCCAAGATGTATCTATTGGCTGCTAATGCTAGTTTTATCACCTACTATACAGTACATAATTATTTGGATGAAGGGAAGGTTATCTCGAGGCACTAGTAAGGTCGTACAACGAGGTATGTAAGGCTACTTGATTTTGTATTACTTGGCATGAAATCCAAATTCTTCCTTGGCACATAAAGGCACTTACCAACTACGACACAACTATTAACCGTGTCTCCACTATTGCACATGTTCATATGCTCCCATACATTGTCACCTTCAAATCTGCATATATACGTGGTATCAAGTTACATGGGTTCTTATTGCTAAATAAGGTTCACAAGTTGTTTTATCTCATATGCATTTCATTATTTTTGTAACGTACTATTTTCATTGTCATATTGTCTTGTATGATTATTTACATGTCACATGCTACATATACAGTCCTACAGCTCCAATATTATGACCATCAAAATAATCATCTCAAAGGTAATTGAAAGATAAAGTATATTGCTTATTGATGGGTGGTAACCCAAGGGGTGGAAGAATCACCTAGCCAGGGTCGATCCTATAACGGGGGGTAGCCCAAGGAGTGAAAGAAAAAGCCTAGTCAAGGTTGATCCCGATATAGATTTATCACTGATCAGCTGGTCATTTGTATTACATGTTGTGCACAGATTATACAGTAAAGGTAAAGTAATAAAAAGAACATAAAGTACATGATCCCAGAGTATAACTAAAGGTGGTCTCTAATCCTACACCAGTGCATAGTTTCATTTGAGTTATTACTTCATATACAATATTTCCTACCTTATATATTCAATGTATTATCTCGTACTAACGTCCCTTACGGGGGACCCACATTTCATATTGCAGGTACAAGTGCTACTACATCTCCCCAGTAGGATTACAGGATATCCAGCCGTTGTTACCAAGCTCCAGGTTGCTTCAAAGCTTTGTGTTTCTAGAGCTTATATTTTTTTTGTTTGTCTTATTAGTCGAGGCGGGGCCTGTCTCGACCTTTATCAGATGCTTTTCCTTATCTAGAGGCTTTGTAGACTATGTAAATTCAAGTATGGTCATCTCTCATAATTTAGACAACATGGCCCCAAAAGCCTAGCCATATGCATTTCCTTTTGTCTTTTTATTATTGTTTACTTTCTTAAAGGCATGTGAAATATAGAAATCCCTTATAATATATGTAGAAAGTTCATGGATACAGGTTGGTTCTCCCGAGCCTTATCGGCAATGAGTGCCAGTCCGCCTTAATGGGACTTTGGGTGTGACACTTCTCTGCAACCCAATCTGGATCTCTAACTGGACCCCTGTTCTAGTCATAGTAAACTGCACAGTTATCCTTATAAGCTCCATCTAAATTAAAGTTTCAACCCTGGTTTCCGTTACCTTGGCACCACTAGTCCTGATTGGACCCTTGGGCTTTGGTACAGAAACCCCCCGTATGATAAGAAACAAAACTTATGTCCTCATCTTAATATGGATCATCATACATGGGTGCATGTGGAGGTTGATGAACCACTGCATTCACTCTCTCTTGGTTCTGTTTCATCATCACCTTCACACCTGTTAGGATTTGGGCAAGCTATTTCATGATTTTGTTTGCTGATATTTTCTTGCTCAAGACCAACACTAACAACACATGAACTTTTAGTAGATTCTTTGTCTCTCTGCCCTTATGCACAATTAGTTTTGACCACTCTTACCATTCGCTCTGCAATCCTTGCGAATGGTTGATCCAAGAATATGCCCTCTAGGATAGTGTCAGCACAGGGCTGACTGTTTTCATTCGGGGCACAATAGAAGATCTCCACCAAAATATTATCAACTATCTTGTGGTCAAGGATGCTCCTCAGACATTTGGTGAACCATTTCCAAGTAGTGTTAATTGAGTCACCAGGAAGTTGCTCGAAGTTGTTGATCTGGTCATTTATTTTGAGCTTCTTATATCTAAGGAACTACCTCTCCAAAAAGGCCTTTTGTAAGTCTTCCTAATTGGTGATCAAACTCTACGGGAGCTTAGGTAGCCATAATGTTGCATTGCCCATAAAGGAACTGGGAAGACGAGAAGTCCTACAACATCCATAGATAGATTTTGTGTTCCCATCACACTCTTATAGATGAATGCCACATTGTGTAGACCGCAATGAGGATCCTCTTATGGTAAGCCCAAAAATAGCCCACAGTTTTGCAGCAACTAAAGTAATCCGCTCAAGACTATGAACTTTGTGTCTGCAGAAAGTGGTGGCAACACAACAGTTCTAGTTACCTCCATAGCCATAGGATTCAGCCTATATTGATTCCACTAGTAAGTATTGGCATTGAAAATCCTAAGGCTGTGGAGAATATCCTCCAGAAGAGATGGTTTCTCATTCTCAGCATCCTTCTTGTTATTCCTATTCAGAGCTGCATTGGTCGCATTATTGGCGTTGTCTTGGGCCATTTTTGTCAATGTTCTTTTGGATGTCTAGGTCAAATGGAGACAAGGAATTTCCTTGACTCCGTGTGTTGGGCATATACTACACTTACACCGTGAAAAACGAAAAAAACAACAAATAAAAGTAAAATATGAGAACTAAGGATTAATACCGAAATTACTTATGAATTCACTAACTCTAGTTTTTCTCCCCAACAACGACGCCAAAATCTTGATGTCACCTAAGTTACACCTCCTTTTTCGAGGATAAAGCGGTCGCTGTCAAGGAATAGAACCTAACAAAGGTTAGGGTCAAACCCACAGGGAATGCATAGACTCAAGAGAATTCAGTGATTGCAATTCAATGGTTAACCAACTTACTTCCCCAAAAGGTGGGGTGGTAATAATCAATGAAAAATATACTATCACAAGAGAGAAATCAATATGGATAGAAACTAGGGTATTGTGTTCCCCATGATTCCCTAACTCAGTATCATCGGATAACCTAATTCTTGTCTAATGTATAGCATGCAGGATGGTAAGTTATGTTCACCAAACCCTTTGGTCAAAAGTGAGAGGAGAATTTCACTATGCGACTTGGCCCATCTCCATAGTGTGCATAACTAATCCTTACCTATTAGTCCCAGTACAACCTCCCCTTGGCCCAGTTAGGTTGATTAGATGAAAACACATCAATAGAATTCTATTAATTAATCTCTAATCCCATTCATTACTACCTTGGTTCAGTTAGTAACACCAGGTGAGTCCTAACGTTGGCCACCACTAGAAAACATGCAAAATGAAGAAAGTTAATTAATATATACATATACACCTTCCAAGAATTATGAATTATCTGGTTTTACTTAGTTAGTTCTTCATGGTTCCAAAACCTTAGTTGTGGATTTGATGACTCAAGCTTTGGGTAGATACAAGAATTATGGATTGAAAAAACATAATTGAACAATTATACAATAGAATAAGTACAAGCAAATCCAACTTCAATAAGAATCACAAGCTTAAAGATGAAATTTAAACACAAGTGTTCTCAAAGACTCTCCATTATAATCTTACAATTTTCTCTCTCTAAAATATTGAGTTCTTTGAGTATTAGGCAAACTATTATGAAAAATAACTTAAAAACCTATTTATAATAATAAAATACAAGTCCTAAACAAAATAAGAGAACTGGTCGACATGTCATACGAAAGGGGCATATGGGATGTATTGCATTACACGATCCGTTGTCAGGGTCTCATACTTTGTTACTAGAAATTTTGACTTCAATTCTACAACACCCCTCTATGACTCATAAAGTGGTTTACGACCTGTACAGGGGGTTTTGTTTGATGAAACTTCAGAAAGTCTCAATCTCTGATCCTCAAGGCATGAACCATCTTCTATGACTCGTAAAACCTTTTATGTCTTGTTTGCATGTTCGTAGAATAAAATTCAAAAAATAGCGTCTGACTAGAATTCTTCACGAAACCAACCAACAACCCGTATAGGGTCTCGTATAACAACAAAAATTAGCAACTTTTGCAATTCTCCCCAAAATCAAGGCGAACCTGTGATCCTACAAATATAAACACAATAACAGATAAAAACAACTAACATCGCTTTGAGAACAGACAAAATTCCAAGTTTTAAGCATCAAAAGTGTTGTATTTTGGTAACATATCACTAGCCCTGCTAAGTAATATGATCGGTAACCCATCTCATCAACATAGCCTTTCAGGCGTTATCTCTCGTAAAGACCTTCACTCGAGTCTGTCCTAGTCTATGGTCAAACACGGCGATGTTCTTGGGGGACTAGTAGTCAAGACCAAAAGAATATGGCGAATAGCAGCTCTGATATATTGACTTGTACTCCCCTCACCCTCGTATGTTTCAATCAGGGCTGAGTGAGGGGTCTTTTCCCCTTAGAGGTCGACTCTAGGATGCTGGTGGCATATGGTGCAAAGAATTGTTGAACCATCTGCATAAAGTACTTCCCTGTCACGACCCAAGCCTAGGGCCTAGATGTGACCAGTGAATGGGGAACCTGAAGGAACCCCAAACAAGCCTTGTAGCATATCATTACACATCCTTGGTCACAGAAGCAATGCAAAATAACGTAAGAAACATAAATAAGGGGAATTGGGACTATGGGAGAGACTCATATTTAAATAGCTTGAATATCATAAGTAAGTCAAAGCTCAACAATGATACAAAACTTGCCCAACAACACCACTAACATAGGACTTAACGGGGGCTAAGATAAGTAAATGGTCTCACTCTCATAGTATATGTATACCAAAAAAAAGAACAGTCTTTAATGCATAGATATTTCCCTCACACATGAGGACTCACCAACTAGCTTTAACGAATACCACTAGCCACATGGAGGAGGATGATGACCAAATAGAGCTCCGTTTCCTACATGGTAACATCATGTATACATAGAATATATGTTGGAACATTTGAATGTACTAAGTATGTAGGATACAATGCTACAAGATATAGGAAGCATAATCAAAATGCATAACAATATGCAATAGGCAGAATATAACAATATTGCATGTATGATCAATGCTTAAGTAAAACATGCTTAAGTAAAACATGCTTAAGTAACTCATGCTTATATACGATAGCATATGTGTAGAAAAGAACAAGTTAGATTTCCAAAGTATAAACCCCTTGGTAGGTTGGTGATGATGTCGCCCCATCGCCTAGGTGCTAAGATACCAGCCCCTTATAGATTACCAAGGTACAAACCCCTTGGTAGGTTAGTGATGATGTCGCCCTATCACCCTAGTGCCAAGGTACAAACCACTTGGTAGGTTACCAAGGTACAAACCCCTTTATAGGTTAGTGATGATGCCTCCCCATCACCTTGGTTCCAAGGTACAAACCCCTTGATAGGTTACCAAGGTCCAAACCCCTTGATAGGAAAAAGTTTGGTCACACCCTACCTCCCATGGTGATTGAGGCATACTCCTTAATTAGATATGGTCAATCCAACACTATATAGAGAGATATCACATACATACTTTCCTTTTATCAACATCAAAACATCATATGCATATTATTCTTTCATCATCATAACATCATTCATAACAGAAGACATGTTTTGGACCTTCAATGTTTTGGACCTTCAATTCCTCAAGAAATCATAACTGGGCATTTTATCAAACACTTGGTGGGTGTGTAGTCCCAGAGTAAAACCATGTAATTCAAGAGTGATATCATGCTAGAAAATTGAATGTAAAACCATCAATCAACACCATGTAACACCCCCAATCAATATACATTAAAACCATTCATCATGTGTCACATTAGATCTAAGATTTATTGGTCAAAAAATGCTTAAACAATCATAAGTTTAACAAACCCTAACTTAATTTTATAGGTATATTCATGATGTAAAACACCCATAAATAGAGCAATTTAAAATCATCTAATTTGAGTAAAAAGGTAGCTTGATGTCTTGACCTTATTTTCGTGATCGAGGAGCACCTGGTAACAGCGTCGAAGCATACGTGCCGACTGCGTCAAACTGCCTTGGAGAAGGGAGGAGACATTAGCAATAAGGCATTCTGCCTAGTTGCATATTGGCTTGGCCAAGTTAGGCATGCCGACTCAATTAAGTTCGGGGAGCTTGTTGCTTGTCTTGGACATAACTATGAATGGAGCTAAAGCATATGAAGGGCACAACTGGTAGGGAGCTATTGCCATTTCCCTGATGAGCCTATGGCAGGGCGAAAGTAGTCGGTACAATAGTTGATCGGGAAAGTCTGGGGCGGTATGGGATGTCTCAGACGTCGCGCGGGCGCATGGCTACACGCTTGATTCTAGGCCCGTATCATTTGGTATCAGAGCAGAACGTGCTCTTCTACATTCTTCTACAAAGTGTCATCTCATGGATGCACTAATCTAGGCTAGCAGTCATGTATGCCAAGCGAAAAGGCTGGGTTGATGAAGGCCAGGGACGCCGAGTTGAATGGCTAGGCCGGGACCGAAGATGCTATAAGTGCAATGATGAGGAAGTCGAGTGGCAGATGGGAGCATGTTGATTCTTGGACAAAAGTGTTTCTCCTACCATTAAAGAACACCTTTGGCACAGAAAGGTTGCGAACTCAAAACGAGACCACAAAGGGGACAACATGGGTGATGTGCAACATGTCAGAAAGCGGAGACGTGGGAAGTTCCAACAGATGCATAGCGCAAACTCCGGACAAGACCACAAAGGGACAGCACGGGTGATGTGTAGCAGGTCTGAAAGTGGAGATGTGGGGAGTTCCAAAAGATGCATTGTGCCGAGGACGACGCAAGATTGGGTGGGGGAGGATGTCACGACCTTATTTTTGTGACCGGGGAGGACGTTGTAACAGCGTCGAAGCGTACGTGCCTACTGCATCAAACTTACTTGGATAGGGGAGGAGATGAAGCATATGAAGGGCATAAATGGTCGAGTTAGGCATGACGACCCGATTAAGTTTGGGGAGCTTGTCGCTTGTCTTGGACATAACTATGAAGGGAGACGAAGCATATGAAGGGCATAAATGGTTGGGAGCTATTACCGCTTCCCTAATGAGCCCATGGCATGGCAAAACCAGTTGGTACGCTAGTCGATCGGGCAAGCCTGGGGCGTATGGGATGCCTCAGATGTCGCACGGGCGTATGGCTGCGCGCCTGACTCTAGGCTTATCACATTTTGCTTCATATGTAAAGGGAACCCATGAATGAAACCCACATACCTTATGTCTAGAGTTTCTTTGAATTGAGACTGGGAAGAATGGAGGCTTGGAAATGATCCTTGAATCCAATCTTGTTCTTGGGTTTTCGTGAAATTGAATTGGAGCTTGATGGAGGCTTTTGAGAGAGTTGAGAGTGTATTTGAGATGAGAGTAATGAGTTTGATCCTTTGAAATATTGTTTAGATCTTTTAGGAAGGTTGGATAGCATTGGAAGTCTAAAAAGGTCAACAGAATAATTAAAATTTACGAAAAATGCCATTAGTGAATGGATGGAAAAATTGAAAAAGTGTCGTCTCACTGGACACTTCACTGATCGTGTGGAACTCCATGGGTCGTGTGAAGTTCTTTAGAAAAAAATGGAAGTTGGGAAACTTGGAAAAAAAATTGATGTTTCATCACTTTGACGCACCACTTCATGGACCGTGCGGTGTCACACGGTCGATATACTGGTCCATCCCATGCTACTTGGACGAAAATGATGCTGGCCACCACACGCCTAGGTGCTATGGCCCGTACCCCTTCACACGAGCTATACAAGGAAGTCGTGGCCCATGCCTTTGCTTCCAATGCCACCCACGCCTAGCCAAGCCTCTTAAAACAGCTCCACGCCCCTCCTCACGACCAGTCGTGAGTTACATGACCCATGCCATTGGTTGCGCACAAGACTTAGCCTCACCATACAATTTTCTAGCCCCAAACATTTCCCATGACCCGTACAATGCCACCTGCCCGTGGGGCTTTACTGCACGGGGCAGTCTCATGGAAACAGTCATAACTCCTTCATCCGATATCAGAATAAGGTGAAACTAAGTACATTATGAAGCTAACTCAAAGGGATTTCATTTGGTATGTCACGGGCTGCCTAGCTCCAAATGTGCAAAGATTTATGCTTGTCTAAAGTTGACCCTTGCTTGAACCATTACCCAAAACTCAGCTCTTAGAGAAGCCTTGGAATCTTTTAGGTACTAGGAGTCTCCCATGAACCTAATACACCCCAAACCTAACCAAATAAGGCTTGAAACATGGATACATATTGGCATAGAGTTACGGGTTGTCACAATATCTCCCCCTTAGAACATTCATCCCCGAATGTGAGGAAAATGTACATAAGGAAAGTAGTCATGAAGATTTTTTTCTTGCTAAATGATGAATACAACAATGCACATTAACATTATTTCCAAGGAAATTTCAACATGATTTCCAGGGAAATAAATTGAAGGCTATACTCTCTCACGTTCATATTCCCTTGGTGGAGATTCAAGAACTGATCTGCACGGGCATCTCGGATCTCTAATGGCAAGTAATGGTCAAGAAACGCCTCTTTGAACTCCTTCCAGGTAGTCAGAGGCACATCTATACCCTTAGATTGCTTCCAAGCTTCATACCACAATATGGCCACAACCTTCAACCGATATGTCACTAACTCGACAGCTTCTGTACCACTCACATGCATAACATCTAAAGTGCGCTGAATCTGATCAATAAAGTCTTGGGGATCTTCATTAGAATCTGACCCAGTGAAGGATGGGGGGTCCAAATTAAGAAAATCATGTATCCTTGTGCCAGCTGCCCTATTCGCACCACTTGCACCTATAACCATACCTTCCTGTCTTTGACCTTGGCCAGCAACTATACGAGTCAATAGTTGGACTGCATTTCTCAGGTCCTGCACGGTAGCATCAATAGGTGGTTCTGGGGAATTTCACTACTTCCGGGTTCATCAGGAGCTGGGAGTTGGAGATGTCTGTGACAGATACTTCTCTTGGACCTTATTTTGTTGTCTCACTTGACTGGGTATACCAACCACCACTTCTACTCTCTTCCCTTTAGCATTGTTTTGCCTGGTTTCTGGCGTAGTACCTGTAAAAAACAATTTAGGAGTGAGATGTAATGCTCTTATTACACTTGGCATTATGGCATATGATCTAAAGAATAAAAAGAAAGTAACAACTCCTTAATGACACATAGCCTCCTGCTTATAAATGTGGTGCACAATACATAGATAAACAAGACTCTATATAGACACGACTTTGTAGACTCCCTAGGACGACCCACTCTGATACAACTTCTGTCACGCCAAAAATCCCGTTAGGGCGGACTGGCACCCATTGCTAATAAAGCTCGGGAGAACCAACCAGTATCTATGAACTTTCTATATATATTACAAGGGATTTCTAGATTCAACATGCCTTTAAGAAAGTAAAAAGTGATGAAAAGCCAAAAGGAGATGCATATGGCTAGGCCGTTGGGGCCACGATCCTTAAAGTACGAGAGATGACCACACTTTAATTTACATAGTCTACAAAGCCTATAGATAAGGAAAAGTATCTGATAAGGGTTGGCACAGGCCCCGCCTCAACTACCTATACAATACAAAAATATAATCTCTAGACACACAAAGCTCCGAAGTAACCTAGAGCTTGGTAACTACGGCTGGATATCCTGTACTCCTACTAGGGAGATCTACTAGAACCTGTGCTTATAGCAAAAAATGTAGGTCCCTCGTAAGGGACATCAGTACAAGATAATGTACTGAATATGTAGGGCAGGAAATATTGTATACGAAGTAACAGCTCAAATGAAACTACACACTTGTGTAGGATAAGAGACCACCTTTAGTTGTACTGTAGGATCATGTACTTTATGTTCTTTTTATTACTTCACCTTTACTGTATAATATGTGCACAGTATGTAATACAAATTTCCAATTGATCAGTGGTAAATCTATATCGGGATTGTCCCTGGCTAGGCTTTTCCTTTAACTTCTTGGGCTACCCCCCGTGATAGGATCGACCCTGGATAGGTAATTTTTCCACCCTTCGGGTTACCACACATCCATAAGTAATATACTTAAATTTATCTTTCAATTACCATAGAGATGATTCTTTTGGTGGTCGTCATATTGGAGTTGTAGGTCTATAGATGCAACATATGACATGTAAATAATCATAAAAGACAACACCACAATGAAAGGAGTAAGTTACACAAACAATGAGATGCATAGGAGATAGAACAACACGTGAACTTTAATTCGTATTTGTGTATCTTGGTATCCAAGTATGTTTGTAGATTCAAAGATGACTATGCATGGGAGCATATGAAGATGTGAAAGAGTGAAGACACGGTTAATAGTTGTGCCAGAGTTGGTAAGTGCCTTTAGGTGCCAAGGAGGGATTTATGTTTCATGCCATATAATATGAAATCAAGTAGCCTTACATACCTCGTTGTACGACCTTGCTATTACCTTGAGATAACCTCCCCTTCCTCCAACTATTTATATACAATATAGAAGGTGATAAAACTAGCATTCGTAGCCAATAGATACATCTTGGCAGCCCAATCTCATAAAAAAAAAACACATGGGCAGCAAGCGCATAATTATAAACCCGAGAGTATTCTTTCAACATTTCCGCCCTTAATCATATTTTCTCATACACATTCCCATACACAAATCATTTGTATCCTATTTTCGTTCAATAATAGTCTAACAACAACCCACAAAGCAAAACACATAACAATTCTACACAACATAAAAACAGGCGGCATAATGTTATATCCGTTCGCTACATTTCGACGTTGACAATCCTGAACCTGTTTCAACTTTACCCAATCTATACTCAACAAATATATACATAAAAACAGCCTTAAAATAGTCTTAGAACAGTACCAAATCAGTCATGAAGGATGTGAGGCAACAACCTTCCATCCATCATCCCACAAGTTCATACTAAGAACACAATTGCGATATCCTACAAGAACTCACTTTAGAGGATTGTAATAATTGTGCAGCAGCTTAGTTACATCACTAAAAAACTATAACTTATTAAAAACATAAGTCATACTTCATAATTCAGCCATCCAAGCAGAGAAAATCCTCTTGAATAACAAGAAAAGTTCATAACAATCTTTAGGACACATGCTGTCCAAATTTTTTAGCGTATACCTCACCAACATAGTCTCCTGTTTTTCATGGAGAAACCTTACTGAACACAAAACTATAATCACTTACCTTTACCTTCAAGGTTGAGAGACTCTTTAAGAACCCTAAAAGCTTCCTTTGGCTGCTTTACAAAGTCAAGAAAGAAGATCAATGAAGTTTTGTGAAAGCTGAAGTTTTGCAAGTCTAAAAATCAATTAAATTGCTGCTTGTAACCCCTTTTTAAAGGATTAATTTGGCTGACTTTCTTTTACCTTTTAAGCCTTATTTTATAAAGTAATTAAAGTACCATTTTGCCCCTTTAACTTGGTCCGTAAGGGGCTCCAAATTGATGGGCCTTTGCTGCCCATTTTTTTCCCCACCTATTTTTCCCCCTTTTCTCTTAGTTAGTTGGGCCTAACTTACTAAAGAAATTGTGATGTCTTTGGATCCTTTCAATATCCTTCTAGGTCTAAAAATATAGTTCATTTGTAATGCTAAAACATGGGCTAAATTTATACCCTTAACATGGACTTTATTCACGATCGGACTTGGACAAATTCGACGTCGGTCCTCGTCTCCATTTAGCTAGCAAATTTAACATAAGCAAGTAGGTGACTCACCTGCTAGCTTCCTAAGTCCTACAAGCACCTAAATTCTCTCACTTTGTTTAGGGTCGTGATCTTCTCACTTCTTCTTAAAACGTATTTAAACTTGACCCTCTTCAGCGTTAGATATACATATCGCCCTTTAATTGGAAATTCAAGCACTTTTAAAAATTGGCGCTAACTTGACCAAACCATATCATGTCTCATTTACATAGTACTAGTATTGTGTGACGTGGGGTGTTAAACTAACCTACCCATAGTTAACCTACTTAGAGCACCAACCACAATGCTAGCCTTACCAAAAAACAGAACTAAAGCACACTCATATCATAATCCTTAAAGAATTCTAACCAACTTCTTCTTATTCACAATGCGTACTTATCAACTTTTAATAAACATCTCTCATCCTCTAAAACTCGCAACACTACCCCTAAGTAATTCACAAGCTCTACACAATTCAATACCTCATTACTACAGACCACTAAAAACATATAAAGGTAGGGCTCTAAGACCTTATCCTAGAGACCCGTAAACATAGCCAATGCATACATCAACCAATCTCCATGAAGACACAATATGCATGCAACTATTGCATCTGAAGTATAACACCACAAACCACCACACCAACTCTAACAAGTCACAAAGCAAAACCTAATGGAAAATGAACATGGATCAACACTTATGGACTTTCTAGCAACCAAAAAGAATAAAAAGACAGAAATAATGGCACACCGTCCCGAACAATGCACACACATCAAAGCCAAGGAAACTTCAACTTACCGGTAATAACATCGGGCACTTCTTGCCTCCCTTGAAGAGCATAGAAATGATTATGCTTTGGACAACCCCCTTTATCAACTTCACCACCTCTACCTTTGTTGGGATACTGAGGGCAACTTTTTGTGACACATCTCCCTACAACTAAAACAAGTGTTAATTCCCCTCAAGCATGGGCCACTATGACCCTTACCACACTTTGGACGCCCAACATTCGGAGCAACACCTTCAACACCTCGGTCCCTTGGTAAATCATTAGCAAAGCCCACCTTAGAATCATGAGAAAACCCTTGTCCATGATGAGACCGTCCACCATTTTGGAACTTACCCTCAAAATGGGCCCTCTTGGCCTCATGATATCTTCTCTTCCTCAATTTCTCCTCCTCCATCTGTTCGGCATATGTCATCAACCAAGACAAGTCCATGTCACCAATTAGCAAAGCGGACCGACATTCTCCACTCACCAAATCGGAGGCCCCCATCACAAACTTATTCATCATAGATCTAAGATTATCCACCAAATGAGGAGCATAATTTGAAAGTTTATTAAACTTGAGGGATACTCCCTCAAACTCATAGCAGCTTGTTTTAAGTTCATAAAATCCACTAACTTTGCTTCCCTAAGCTCAAGAGGGAAAAATCGATTGAGGAAAGCCAATTTGAACTCCTCCCAAAGTATCACATAACCATTTCCCTTAACCCCTTTCCATTGATCATACAAAATTTGGACTACCCTCTTAAGTTGGTACGCCGCCAACTCAGCCTTTTCATTCAGCCCAACATCGATGATATTCAAGATTTGTAGACCTCATCAATGAATTCTTGTGGGTCTTCCTCAACCTTTGACCCATAGAAAACCGGAGGATTCATTCTTATGAACTCTCTTACCCTAGCTCTCAGGTTAGTAGCATAAGGGGCATGGGCCCCTTGGTTGATTTGATTGGCCACAACTTGGGCAAGCATAGTGAGAGCATCCCGGAGCTCACCATTGGTAAGTTGCTCCTCGGGAGTTTGGGCCCTTCTTTCTCGTGTTTGGCATGTTATAGCATAGTAAAGAACAATCATTAGGGGAAAGAACTTACCACAACTCTATAGAATGACAGAGAGTAGCATAAGGGGCATGGGCCCCTTGGTTGATTTGATTGGCCACAACTTGGGCAAGCATAGTGAGAGCATCCCGGAGCTCACCATTGGTAAGTTGCTCCTCGGGAGTTTGGGCCCTTCTTTCTCGTGTTTGGCATGTTATAGCATAGTAAAGAACAATCATTAGGGGAAAGAACTTACCACAACTCTATAGAATGACATAGAGTATGAAGAAGGGTAACATTTCCTAAAACGTCTCATAGCCTCCTACTCATAGTCATGGCGCGCTTCACAACCATGAATAGGAGTTTAATCAACGTGGTGTGTTGGACTCCGAGGATCTATCAATCTAGTGTTCTGATAACATCTTTTCACGACCCAAGCCTAGGGTCTATACGTGACCGGCAAATGGGTAACTCGAAGGAACCCCAAACAAGCCACGTAGCATATCATTACACATCCTTTGTCGCGGAAGTAATGCAAACCAATGTAAGAAACATAAATAAGGGGAATTGTGACTATGGGAGAGACTCATATTTAAATATCTTTAATGTCATAAGTAAGTCAAAGCTCAAGCATGATACATAACTTGCGCAACAACACCTCTAACATATGACTTAACAGAGGCCAAGACAAGCAACTGGGATCACCCTAATAGTAAATGTATACCAAAAAAAATGATAGTCTTTAATGCATAGATTAAGAACACAAATATTACCCTCACAAGTGAGGACTCACCAACTAGCTTGAATAGATATCACTAGCCACGTGGAGGAGGAGGATGACTAAATGGAGCTCCAGTTCCTGCATAGTAACATCATGTAGACATAGAGTATATGTTAGTACGTTTAAATGTACTAAGTATGTAGGATATAATTCTACAAGAGATAGGCATCATAATAAAATGCATAACAATAGGAAATAGGCATAATTTTAAAATATTTCATGTATGATCGATGCTTAAGTAACAAATGCTTATATACGATAGCATATGTGTAGAAAAGACCAAGATAGAGTTTTGCAAAGTACAAACCCCTTGGTAGGTTGGTGATGATGCTGACCCATCGCCTAGGTATCAAGGTACAAATCCCTTGATAGGTTAGTGATGATGCTGCCCCGTCACCATGGTGCCAACGTACAAACCCCTTGATAGGTTACCAAGGTACAAACCCCTTGATAGGATACCAAGGCACAAACCCATTGATAGGTTGGTGATGATGCCTCCGCATCACCCTGGTACCAAGGTACAAACCTGTTTATTGGTTACCAAGGTCCAAACCACTTGATAGGTTAGAGGATGGTCACACCCTACCTCCTATGGTGATTGAGGCATACCCCTCAATTGGTTATGGTCAATCCAACATTATATAGGGAGATATCATATACATAATTTCCTTTTATCATCATCATAACATCATATACATACACTTCTTTCATCATCATAACATCATTCATAACATAAGACATGCTTTGGACCTTCAATTCCTCAAGAAACCATAATGGGACATTTTATCAAGCACTTGGCGGGTATGTAGTACCAAAGTAAAACCATGCAATTCAAGAGTGATATCATGCTAGAAAATTGAATGTAAAACCATCAATCAACACCTTGCAACACCCCCAAGTAATATACATTAAAACTCTTCTTCATAGTTTACATTAGACCTAAGATTTATAGCTCAAAACATGCTTAGATAATCATAAGATTAAGAAACCCCAACTTAGTTTTATAGGTAAATTCATGATGTTTCCATAAATAGACCAACTTAAAATCATCCAATTTGAGTAAACAGGAAGCTTGGGATTCATGGGTGAAGAGAACCCACGAATGAAACCCACATACCTTAGGTTTAGAGTTGCTTTGAATTGAGATTGGGAAGAATGGAGGCTTAGAAATGATCCTTGAATCCAATCTTGTTCTTGGGTTTCCTTGAAATTGAATTGGAGCTTGATGGAGGTTTTTGAGAGAGTTGAGAGTGTATTTAAGATGAGAGTAATGAGTTTGATCCTTTGGAATATTGTTTAGGTCTTTTCGGAAGGTTAAGATAGTATTGGAAGTCTAAAAAGGTCAATAAAATAATTAAAATTTATAAGAAAAGCCATTAGTGAATGGATTGAAAAATTGGCAAAGAGTCATCTCACTGGAGACTTCACTGGCCGTGTAGCACTCCATAGGTCATGTGGAGTGCTCGCGTGAAGTGCCTTAGTGAAAAAAATGGAAGTTGAGAAACTTGGGAAAAAAATTTTACACATTGGCGGACCACTTCATGGACCATGTGGTGTCGCACGGACCGTGTACTTGTCTATCCCACCTTAATTGGACAAAAATGTTGTTGTCCACCACATGCCAGGTGCCATGGCCCGTACCCCTTTACACGAGTTGTACAAGGCAGTCGTGGCCCATGCCTTAGCTTCCAATGCCACCCACGCCTAGCCAAGCCTCCTAAAACAACTCCACCCCCTCCTCATGGCCAGTGGTGAGTCATACGACCCATGACATTGGTTGTGGACCAATACATAGCCTCACCATACCATTTTCTAGCCCCAAACATTTCCCACGACCCGTACAAGGCTACACTAACCGTAAGGGTGCCTGTGGGGCTTCTCTGCACAGGAGGGTCTCACAAAAACGGTCATAACTCCTTCATCTGATATCGGAATGAGGTGAAACCAAATGCATTGCGAAGCTAACTTGAAGGGTTTTCATTTGAATTATCGTGGGCCACCCAGTTCCAAATGTGCAGAGACTTATGCTTGTTTAAATTTGATCCTTCCATGACCCATCACCCAAAACTAAACTCTTAGAGAAGTCTTGAACTCATTTAGGTACTAGGACTATTCCATGAACCTATACACCCTAAACATGACCAAATGAGGCTCGAAACATGGATACATAAGAGCATAAAGTCACGGGGTGTCACTTTCCCCAATGGTGCATCCAGCGATGAAGTCTATATCGGGCAATGGCATCCTAGAGTCCGAGTACACTGTCTAGACCTAAAATAATAATTCGACGAACCTTGAATATGATGCAAGCATTTTGGCCCCACTCATATTGTGGTATGTTATCGTAGTATATTTGTTACATGCCCCACATGCTCTACCAGTTAGATAATGTATCCGGAGGTGAGGGTGGTGCTCGAGGTGCTGAAGAGGACTCAGACTTTGACTTCCCTCCAGATCCAGACTCAGATCCCGCTATGGGGGAATTTATCTGCACAAAACTATCTATACAACCTCCCTCATCAGACATGGGAGGGCTGATCATGATGGCCTTAGTCTGTAGTTTCCCCGACTGTCTGGCATCAGCCTGTGTCTATGGTCAATAGGTGCCTATATCATGTAGACACTGAGGTCCTTGAGAGTCCTGCTGTCCTCAGAATTGAGATACTCTTCAGATGGCTTATCTCTCAAATACCATTGCATGGCCATAATCTCGCCCTTCCTAGGTTTTAGGTCTATGGTACATGAAATACACACATATAATAACTTAATTAGCCCCACAAGTATAGGAATGAAAAACAAGAAGTTATCAAAATAGTGATTGAAGAACCCACGAAGGCTCATTTACGAGCCATAGGGAAAACTACAGGCTGAAAAAGGCCTTTGTACATAGTAGGGTGCAGTCAAATAAGTTACTAGAACAATATTTATAAAACTAGGTACAACTTGTAAAAACTTCTACGAGTTGTAGACTGAGTCTTAGATGTAGTTTCAGACTTGAACATTTGCAGGCATCACCCTATGAAACCTGTCTAGAAGTCGTAGACTAAACTACGGCCTGTAGAAGGTTTTGTTTGATAGAGTCTCAGAAACCCTAGGCTACTGACTCTATTTATGAGGGGAAACTATGGCTCACGGATTATTCCATGAGTCATTCCAGTAGCTTGGGTTTTTCAAGTACATCAAATGGGTCCCAAAATGGAATCATCAACTGACCACAACAACTATACTCACCACCGAAGAAATAATTTCATGCAACAAGACAAATCTAGATTGTTCCCCAATGCCCCACAAGCGACAATTATGTACTACCCCGTCAAATGTCATTTTACACATTTGCAACACATTCTGACCACTGTTCGATAACCAGAAGCTATGCCAGTATGCGCACACATACAATCACATGCCATTTTTCTAACAATGGTTTCTATATACTTCCAATGACATGTGACTACATGATTCAAGAAATTACAAGCAAATACTACATGGCCAATTTCATTAAGCACATTAAAAACATATTTCGGCGTTACATAATTCAAAGCAATGGCAATTACTCAATCAATGTTAAGTGCATAATATTTCACATACAAGGGCAACACCTATTGTGAGCATGCAAACTTTGGGATACCATACCCAAAAACAACCCTAACCTAATGATACCATTTTTGGTAATATAAGAAAATTAGAGTCAATAACTTACCAATTTTGGAACACAAAGTTGAGAATTGAAGGAGGAAACCGAGATGAGTGGAACCCTAGGTGGCCTGAGTACTTCCAAAACGTTATAAAAAATGAATGTTGGTCGGACGGTGGTCGGAGTAGCGGTGTAGGAGAAAGGCTTAGGATACGTTTGTGAAATTTTTCATGAATGAGGGGTATTTACCACTCTTTTATATTATTGACTAGGTCGGATGACAATTGTGCCCAGGCCCTATGAAACCATGACTAAGAGCTGTATAAAGGTCTAAGGTGGTCCATAGAATTTAGTTTTGTAGCAAGCCAAAATTTTGATCTAGGAAATTGCTTCACGGACCCATATATGGTACTTACATAGATATACGACTCGTAGATTGAGTCGTTAAAGCCCCCATCACTTAGAGATTTTTAAAAATCTTTCCTAAGGCCCATGATCCCCATTCATGGCCTATAGTTTTATCTATGGATTGTAAAGTTGGCTCATGGAATGGAGTACACAATAATTTTTCTCACTATAAGTGTTCTATGAGTTAGTGTATGGGTCGTGGTGTGAACCATGGCTCGAAGAATCGATCGTAGAAACACTTCTTATTGCTTATTAAGCCCAAAATAACAGACTTGGACTTGTACCTGCATATCCTCCATAAATCACATTGTTACCCTATATTCTACTAGTCCAGAGTCCAAAAATTACAACCATAATGCAAAAATTAAACTACCTACAATGTCCAAAAAGCTTAAAAAAAACAAAAGGAACAAAAGTACTACTATGAGATAAAGTATATTGGATTGCCGCCAAAGTAGGGCCTAAAATAAATGGGTCATAGAGGGGGTGTCGTAGACTTGAAGTTCAATTTCCAAGCATCACTGTACGACACCCCGATTACGGGCAGTGGAATGTAATACGACCCATAAAACTGTTCGTAAGGCATTCCGACATAGTTATCCTATTATATTTAGGACATGTATTTTAAATATTATAAGTAGATTTTTTTTAAAGTCATTATTTAGAAGTTCTACGCATAGCACACAAAGAACTTGAGAATTGGAGAGGAAAAACAGAGAGAAAACATTGGAGAGTTTTGAGAATACTTGTACTTTGATTTCATCTCTAATCTTGTGATTCTCTTTGAAGTTGGATTTGCTTGTTCTTAATTCAATTGTGAAAGCGCTCTATTATATTTTTCCAATTCATAAGTCTTGCATCTACATAAATCATGATTAGCTAAAATCCACTAGTAGGGTTGTAGAAATCATGAAGAACTAACTAGGTAAAATCAGATAATTCATAATTCTTGGAAATTGTGCATGCATGTATTAATTAATTCTCTTTGTTTTGTATGTTTTCTAGTGTTGTCCAACATTAGAGCTTGCCTAGTGTTACTAACCGGATCAAGGTAGTAAAGAATAAGAAAAGAGATTGATTCATAGGATTCAATTGATGTGTTCTCATCTAATCAACTGAACTGGGCCAAGGGGAAGTTGTACTGGGACTAATAAGTAAGGGTTAGTAATGCACACCATGGAGATGGGCCAAGTCACGTAGTGAAATTCACCTCTCACCTGGACCAAAGGTTTTGGTGAACTTAGCTTACTGTTCTGCATGCTACACACTAGAAAATGATTAGGTTATCCAGTGATACTAAGTTTGGGAATCATGGGGAACATAATACCCTAGTTCCTCTCCATAAGAGGAGGGCAGGTCTCTTGTACCTAATCCCACCAATTCAACTCATTGAGCAAGAAGATCTAGAGGAAAATAAAGACAAATTAAAACCTCTCAGATAGGAAATGGCGGACCAATATCCACCTGTAGTAGTAGTACCTAAACCAGTGGGGGATGTGGCAATCCCACGACCTACCAATATCACTAGTTGCTTTCAAAAGCCAGAGCTTCATGTCGTTGGGAACTCAAACCAAATATGGTCCAACTGTTACACTCCACTAGGCAGTTAACTGTGTTGCCAGATGATGACCCACAAGTTCATCTTCAGAACTTCTTGTAGACTGTTGATACTTTCATCCCCATAGGGGGTAAACAGAGACTAATTGAGGATAACCTTCTTTCCATTTTCACTCTTGGGGGAAGCACGAAGGTGGAAAAAAATTGAACCCCCCAACTCCATCACTTCTTGGGATAAGCAAGCTCAAAAGTTCCATACCCAATTCTTCTCATTTGGCAAGATAGCCAAACTAAGGAGCGAGAGCTTCAGGCAAAGACTTAGAGAAAATCTATATTAGGCTTTGGACAGGTGTAAAACTATTCTCATTAATTGTCCCCACCATTGTCAGTCTAATGAGGTGTTTATCGATGCCTTCATTGAAGGTTTAGAACCCAACACCAAGATTCTTCTTAATTCTTCTCCATGTGGACAAGCACTGGAGAAGACATACAATGAGTTGTATGCTCTTCTCAATCATATCGCATAAGTCAATCCTGAGTGGAATAAGGGTTCTAGCCGACTGGTATTTCAAAAGCAAGATAGTATGTTGGAGATTGATGTTATAACCGCCTTGTAGGACCAAATGTCAAGAATATAGAATATGATGACTACTCACTTCAACAACTTGTCTTTGGACCAACAACCATCACCAGTGAGATTGTTCAACAGTCAGCTGCAGTGAATATGGTACAATAACAACAAAATGGTTGGTGTGATGTATGTAGAGGAGGAGACCATACTACTAATTTTTTTGGAGCTAATCAAGAATCAGTAAACTCTGTGGGTAATGCCAACAAAGGTGGATATGAAGGTTTTGGGAACACTTATAACTCAAATTGGAGGAATCACCCAAACTTCTCTTGGATGGAAATCATCATAATCAGGGACCACCTCAGTGGAGGCCACAGAAAGGCAATGCATATTATAATCAGCAGATGCAGCATCCCATAAAATAGGACAATCTAAACAACATGATTGATAGTGAGGTGTTGAGATAAATTTTGGAAAATCAGCAAAGGCAATAGGATAATATTCCCCAAAAACAAATAGGGTATCCAGAACTTAGAAAAGCAGTTGGAGCAATTAGCAAGCACTATAAATTCCATACCACAAGGAGTCTTTAGAGGTAACACTGACCCCAATTCTAAGCAGGTAAATACAGTCAGTACTAGGAGTAGCAGACCATTTACTTAGTTGGTTCCAAAGAAAAAAGATATGAATGAAACAAGCAATGCACAGAGTGATGAGGCTAGCAATCCCAGCCGAACTAATGATGAGGTTATTCCAATACCCAAGCCTCTTCTCCCTTTCCTTAAAAGCTGAAAAAGAAGAAAGAGGAAGAGTGGTTCCAGAAGTTTATCAAGCAATCCACAGAAGGCACACACAACCTACCTTAGTACCTAAAGGGCACCATCTCTCCCTTAGGAGAAAACCTCCACCTTACCCTCTTTTACCAATGCCTTCAATTCCAACAAAGCAGGGTCAAGATTTTGCTTAGCTTTCACCACCTCTACCAATGAAGATTTAGAACCATCAACAACAACAACCCCAGTATCAACTTCTCCCAACCTAACCCCCGATCAAGCTAACCGATGAATCTTTGTAGCCACCTCTATGCCACCATCATCAACATGAGCTAGGCTATCTATGGACATCCTACTCAAACCATCCTCCACAACATTAGCCTTACCGAGATGATAATGCACACTCATATCATAGTACTTAAGAAGTTCTATCCACCTTCTTTACCTCAAGTTGAGATCTTTTTGAGTGAAGACATATTGAAGGTTATGATAGGTGAACACATCAACATGCACCCCATACAAATAGTGATGCCATATTTTTAATGCAACTACCATGACAGCTAGCTCAAGATCTTAGGTAGGATAGTTCTTTTCATTCGCTTTGAGTTGCCTAGAAGCATAGGTTATGATCTTACCATTTTGCATTAGAACACATCCCAAACCAAGTCTAGAAGCATCACAATACACAACAAACCCCTCTAGCCCATTTGGTAGTGACAATATAGGAGCGGACATAAGCTTATGTTTCAACGTTTGGAAGCTCTTTTCACACTCATCTATCTGCACAAACTTAGCCTTCTTTTGAGTCAATTTTGTCATGTGAGTAGCAATAGAAGAGAACCTATTCACAAATCTCTGGTAGTAACCCTCTAGGCCCAGGAAGCTCCTAATATCCGACAGGGTCAATGGTCTAGGCAAATTTCTAATCACATCTGTCTTTTTAGGATCCACCTTAATAACATCCCCCAACACCACATGACCTAGAAAGGCAACTTCTTTCAACCAAAATTCACACTTCTCATATTTGGCATACAATTTCTCTTCCCTCAATATTTTCAACACTACCCTCAAATAACCTATATGCTCCTCATCTCTATGTCAATAGGTCAAAATATCATCAATGAAGATCACAACAAATGAATCAAGGTAGGGTTTGAAGACCCTATTCATAAGATCCATGAAGATGGCCGGTGCATTGGTCAACCCAAATGACATCACAACAAATTCATAATGCCCATACCTAGTCTGGAAGGTCGTCTTAGGAATATCATACTCTCTTTCCTTCACTTGATGATACCCGGACCGAAAATCAATCTTAGAGAAGTGGCTAGCCTCTTTCAATTAGCCAAACTAATCATCAATCCTTTGAAGAGGACACCTACTCTTGATGGTGACCCTATTAAGTTGCCAGTAGTCAATACACATTCTAAGAGACCCATCCTTATTCTTCAAAAACAACACTGGTGCACCCTAAGGTGATTGGATAGGCCTAATAAAACCCTTCTCCGACAAGTCCCTCAATTGTTCCTTCAACTTAACTCCGTCGGGGCCATATGGTAAGGGGGCATAGAAATGGGTTGAGTATTGGGGAGGAGGTCTATACCAAAATATATTTCCCTTTCGGGAGAAACACCGGGAAGGCCATTTGGAAAGACATCAAGAAACTCATTTACAATCGAAACCAACTCTATGGGAAGGACTTTGGACTCCACATCCAGAATCCTCACAAGATGATAAAGACACCCCTTAGAGATCAACTTATGGGTTTAATGCAAGAGATGAACCTACCCTTAACCACCACATCTTGACTCTCCCACTCAAGGACGGGTTCATTTGGGAATTGGAATTTGACCCTGCTGGTTCTACAATCAGTAGAGGCATAGTATGCACACAACCAATCCATCCCAAGAATGACACTAAAATCACCCATATCCAACTCAACAAGATCACAAGGCAATATTTTATGTAAAATGCAAATGGGAGAACTTTTATAAACAATTATAGCAATAATAGATACACCAATAGTATACACCTCATATGACTCACACAACAATTCAGGCTCAACATGGAACTTTTGGCAACAAAGGGGGTAACAAAAAAAAGAGTGGCACCCAGATCAATCAGTGCATACACATCAAAATCAAAGATTTTCAACATTCTAGTAATAACATTGGGCACCTCATCAACCCTTTGCCTTCCATACAAAGCATAAAACTAGTTGTGGCTTGGGGCACTATCTTGTCGGCCACCTCTACCCAAAGGAATTGCATTGGCACTACGACCTTGAGGACGAACATACATACCTTTGTTGCGATCACGAAGGCAATTAACCTTTTTGTGACCCACTTCCCCACAGCCATGGCATGCGTTAGTGTCTCTCAAGCATGGGCCCTTATGACCCTTACCACATCATGGACACACATCATTAGAAACCACAACACTAACACTTTGGGACCTTGGGAAGTTATTGGAAAATCCCCTATTAGAAGTATGAGAAGACCCTTGACGTTGGTAGAACCTACCACCCCTTCGTCTTTGGAACTTTCCCTTAAAACGAGCCCTCTTGGCCTTACGATTCCTCTTCCTCAACTTTTCCTCCTCTATTTGTTCGGCATAGGTCATCAAACGGGACAAGTCCATGTCACTAATCAATATGGCGGACCTGAACTCCTCACTCACCAAGTCGGAAACACCCATCACAAATTTGTTCATCCTAGACCGTGAGTCGGCCACTAAGTGTGGAGAATATTTTGAAAGTTGGTTGAACTTGCGGAATACTCCCTCACACTCATATACCCTTGTCTCGAATTCATAAACTCCACCATTTTGGCTTCCCTAAGCTCAAGAGGGAAGAATTGATTAACGAAAGCCTCCTTGAACTCCTCCCAAAGTACCATATTGTTGACCCCCTTCTCCTATCTCCATTTATTGTACCATTTTGTGATACCCATTTGAGTTGGTAGGCCGCTAACTCTGCCTTATCCTCTAACCTCACACTCATGATAACTAAGATCTTGTAAACCTCATCAATAAACTCTTGAGGGTCCTCACTAACCTTTGACCTTTGGAATTCTGGAGGATTCATCCCCATGAAATCTCTCACCCAAGATGCCGGTGTTGAAACATTAGGGGCTTGGGCCCCTTGGTAGGCTTGGTTAGCCACAATTTGTGCAAGCGAGCATCTCGAAGCTCTCCATTAGTCGGTTGTTCCTCGGGTGTGCGGGCTCTTCTTCCTCTCGTGTTAGGCATGATCTAGCATTGCAAAGGACATTTGTTAGGGGGAAAAGCTTACCTTAACTTCTATAGCACAACATAGAATAAGACGAGGGGAAATATTTCCTAAACGCCTTATAACCTCTAGCTCATAGTTGTGGTGCACAACACAACCATAAACAAGACTCTAACTGACGCTGTGTGTTGTACTCCGAGGATCTAACAACCTAGTGCTCTGATACCAAGTTTGGCATGACCCAAGCCTAGGGCCTAGACGTGACATGGCGCATGGGGAACCCGAAGGGACCCCAAGCAAGCCTTTTAACATATCATTACGCATCCTTGGTTGTGGAAGCAATAAAATACAACAATAATAGAGTTAAATAAGGACAACTTCCATATCATAAATATCAAGAGTCAAGAGAGAGTTAACGCTAATAAGATGTCACATGACATATCTAAAACACCTCCACAACATAGATAAGAGCAGGTGCCAACACAAGCTACCGGGCTCACCCACAGAGTCAAAATATACATGAAAGAAGAAAGGCTTGAAACATAGCATGAGATTATAAACTTCATCCCCGAAATGGAGGACTCACCAAAGAGCTTAGGAGAAGTCATACTAGTCATGTGGAGGAGGAGGATCAAGTGGGAACCGGTTCTTATATGGTGACATCATGTAGGAATAGAGTATGTGTTAGTATGTTTAGATGTACTAAGTATGTAGGATTCAGTGAAACAAGAGATAAGTAGCATAGTCAAAATCCATAAGTATAGGTAATAAGTAGCATATAACAATATGGCATACATGTGAGATGCCAATAGAAAATCATGCCTATATAGAACAAAATACATGTGCATGAAGAGACCACTATCATATTGGTGGATCATCGCACCCTACCACCCTTGGTGATTGAGGTACCAACCCCATCAATTGGTTAGTGGATCATCGCACCCTACTACCCTTGGTGACCGAGGTATAAACCCCTCGACATGGTTATCAAGGTACAAATCCACCAACATGGTTACCAAGATATAAACCCCCCGGCATGGTCGGTGGATCATCACACCCTACCACCCTTGGTGACTGAGGTACAAACCCCTCGACATGGTTATCAAGGTACAAACCCCTCGATATGGTTATCAAGGTACAACCCCCTCGATATGGTTACCCAACACGCAACCCTCGAGTAAAGCATGGTCACATTCCAACACTATATAAATGAAAACTATATACATATGTTCATGTCATCATAATATAGCCATTCAACACATAAGACATGCATTGAACCTTCAATTCCTCAAGAAATCATAATCCAGACATTTTATCAAACACTTGGCGGGTGTATAGTGCTAGTGTAAAACCATGCAATTCAAGAGTGAAATCATTCTAGAAAAACTGAAGTAAAACCATCAACAGTTACTTAGTAACAATATACATCAACATCCTTCATCAAACCTCATAATAGATCTTACATTCATAGCTCAAAATATGCTAAAACAATCATAATTTCATGAAACCCCAACATAATGTGTAGTGGAATTCATAATAGCTAAAACCCATGAGTAAATCAGCTTTAAATCATGCAACTTTAGGTAAAAGAGAGCTTGCGTATCACGGATGAAAGAAACCGACATACCTTGACTTTGGAGAATCTTTAAAGAATATTGGAGATGGAGACTTGAAGCTTGAATAAGAAATTTAAGATCCGGTGAGTTTTGAGACTTGAATTTTGGAGATGAAATATTAGCTAAGTGTTTGAATGAGTATTTGGGAATGTCTTGAATGATAGAGGTGAAATAAGGTTGAGTTTAGGAATTTTCACACATGGGAACACTTAGGCCCAACACCCAAAGGCCTTGGACCGAGATAGAAAAACTAGGCAAAATTTGTACTAAGACGTGCCCTTGACGCATCGCACCAGGGGTGCGAAAACCTCACTGGAAATCATATTTTTGGGGAAATAAAATTTTGATTTTTTTGCTATAAAATTGGGGACCAAACCCATTTTCTACTCAATTTGACCCCCTCAACAAGAATATGATGTCGGATTTTCGATCAGGCACGAAAACCTCACTAGAAATCGCATTTTTGGAAAATGAAATTGCTATTTGTTTTCTCTAAAATCAGGGACAGACCCATTTCCCACTCAATTTTATACCCTCAACAAGAATATGATGTCTTTATATCACATAAGCATTATGAGATATATGGAAATTATGATTTTTGGCACTTTCGAGGTACATTTTTAGGCACTTGGGGTCGTTTCAACTATATTACTTGTTAAGCCCACGTACACTTGTGTGCGCTAAGGACCAATAGTCGTGAACTTGAATCTAGATTAGATCTCAATTATATCATGAAAATATGCAGTTGAAGTGGAGGGTATGTGTGATGGTTATGGGCTTATGTGTTGGATGCCCTTGATTGGATTCAACAACTACACTATTAGGAGGATTGTTTAGGAACTACTTAGCCTAAGTGTGTCCTTTAGTGATTCCGCACATAAGTCTGTAAAAGGCTCATATAATACACTATTATGCTCTTATTGAAGGTGATGGTTACAAGCAACCTAGCCTAACTATAGAGTTTATATGTGATGATATGTATGATGGATCAATTGAGCTTCGATTGATTCCCATGTTCCCTATCCTTGTTGCCTTGCTTGATAATTCTTTACCCCAATTCCCTTAGTAGTATTTGTATCTTAATCTCCCCCCATTGTTAATAATTTGTCCTGTTTGCTTGTTGAATTAAAACTAGTAGCTCGTAGTCCTTGATTAGTTCAATAGCCCTCACATTATTCCTTGTGGGACTCGACCTAATATGTTGATAACAATCATCTTTATTTCAAAAAGAGAGGTAGGTTTGAACATCATCATGTATCACCAAAACTCCTACCAGGAGCACCGCCACCTCTACATAACTAGCTCTACCATGCCCTCTTAGCGATAGTGCTAGACCTCTAGCTAGAAGTGCTAAATCCCTAACAAGGGCCGCTGGATAGGTTTAGTGTGACCCTGAATAAGTGTAAAATGGACACTATCTAACTATGTGACCAAGATCTTCATAACTATAACAAGACTTCAGAGTGGGCTGATGATGTAAAGAACAAGGAGGAATGTTGTAGCCACCCTAACACATAGATCTTTGGCCACTAGAAGGACCTAAGCAACCCTCTGTAGTTGATAATGAATTATGCACTGAACCCTGATCTATGATGTACTACCACCTTGATGTAACCATCTACTTCTTGAAAAAGTGCAAAAATAATGGCCAAAATATCAGGCCCTTTTGTGCTAGACCCCGTTTTTTTTAAATTAAGAATAATTATACAATTGGGAAATTTTGTTGTGGATGTTGGTAATTTGAACTTAAGTATATTTTCAATGCATGATTAGATTATCAAGTGAATATGGTGTGCATAATTAAATTGGAGTTGGAAGTCCTTGTTTGGATCAAAATAGAAAAGTTTGGGACCAAATTGATCAATAGGCAAAGATGGAGCCCTTATGATGCAATTTTTGAAAGTTTGACATCTATATATATCCTCTTGTCCCCAAAGATAAGAACATATTATATGTTCTTACACTTAGCATATGTTCTTACACTTAGCAAAATAAGAAGAGAAAGAAAGGAAAGAGGAGAAGAAGAGGAAGAAGGAAGGAGAAATCAAGTAAGTTATCCATCTTTATGTTCTTGTTTCTTAAGTATTTATGTTACTAAGTTGTTGTTTGTGAGCTGGTTTGGCCTGCTTGAAAATGTCAGTGTGTGAAGGGCAAATTTTACTTTATCCTTTCGACTTTCAGTTCTGATGGATCTTTTCGGTTATTGTTAATACTTAAAATCCTTATTGATGTTCTCTGTACTTGTGATGTTGCCATCCATATCTGGAACTGCAACTCACAGATTTTGG